>JAGDQP010001760.1:23449-69478 GCA_022664845.1 Lepisma saccharinum | reverse complement strand
TATATATATATATATATATATATATATATATATATATATATATATGTGTGTGTGTGTGTGTGTGTATCTCTCTGTATATGTGGGTTTTACTCTTTACATGTGTCTATCTTCCTCTGAGTGTGTCTTTCTGTGTATGTGTCTCTCTCTCCCTCTGAGTGTATCTTTCTATGTATGTCTCTCTCTCTCTTCCCATATATGTATCTTTCTCTCTGTATGTATCTCCCTCCCCCTCTCTCTCTATATATGTGTGTGTGTGTTTATGTATGTCTCACTCTCTGTGTGTATATCTCTCTCTCTCTGTATATGTGCGTATCTCTCTCTCTTCCCATATATGTATCTTTCTGTATGTATCTCCCTCTCTCTGTATATGTGTGTGTTTATGTGTGTATCTCTCTCTCTATCTGTGTATATGTGTGTTTTTCTCTTTACATGAGTCTATCCCTCTGAGTGTATCTTACTGTGTATAGCTTTCTCTCTCTCTTTCTCTCCATCTCTGTGTATATGTGTGTTTTTCTCTTTACATGAGTGTATCCCTTTAAGTGTATCTTTCTGTGTGTAGCTTTTTCTCTCTCTCTCTTTCTCTCCATCTCTGTGTATATGTGTGTTTTTCTCATTTGATGAGTGTGTCCCTCTGAGTGTATCTTTCTGTGTATACCTTTCTCTCTCTGTCTCTCTCTCTTTCTCTCCATCTCTGTCTTTATGTTTGATTCTCCATGTGTGTATATATGTGTATGTTTATATGATTATGTATAAAAATATAAACACCGTCACCGCCACGTCTTCCTTCCTTCTTTCCATACATTTACTTAGCAACAATATCTTCCTCCTTTGTTTTCATACATTTCATTAGCAACCGTATCTTCCTCCTTTTTTTCATACAATTCGTTAGCAAAAGTAACTTCCTCCTTTGTTTTCATACATTTGGTTAGCAACGCTATTTCCTTCTTCTTTTGCCATCCTAGATTACATCATCAGTAATTTCTCAATCGCTATCTACTACAAACAGTGTCAGCTAACCTTGCCATCTCTATCCTCTGCTGTCACGTGATACGGATTTCTACACCACATCATCGCTCAGCCAAGTTTCCTATGACGTTATTTTTCTCACAAAATTCACTTGTAGTGTTATACAAACACCTCCTACATCACCACAAGTGAAGCTCTTTCGGTTTTTATTGAATGTTGTGTCCAACTCTGTTCTTTTAGTCGCTTGTTTTCGTTCATTTGGTTGGGAACAGTGTCTTCTTGGTTTGCTTCCATACATCTGGTTCGCAACGCTGTTTCATTCTTCTTTCCTCATATTCTAGAGGAATGACCTTTCTAGGCGCCATCTTACATTACGTCATCAGTAATTTCTCAATCGCTTTCTACTACAAACTGTATCAACTAACCTTGCCAACTCTATCCTCTGCTGTCACGTGATGGGAATTTCCACATCTTCACTGAGACACGTTTCCTATGACGTCATTTTCCTCCCCAAAATTCACCCGTAGTGTTATACAAACACCTCCTACATCACCTCAAGCCACCTACGTGGACCGCCATCTTAAATTTGCTTCACTCTTCGATTACGTCATCACTTTTTCCCACCCAAAATTCATTCGTAGTCTTGTACGAACGTCCACACCACGTCATGGGGTCAACGACCTACCACGTCAATTGAACTACGTGGTGGTTGCGCCTGGAAGGTAGGCAGCCCGCAATTTTCAGTCGTTCTTGTACCCTTTCTACTATGCAGGACTAGATGAGGAATCTTCGTCAGCCGGTTTCCACGTTTGATCGCGGAGCAATTATGGCATTTATTCTTCCGCGGCATTGGCGCCAGCAATTGTCGGACTGCGTCCGTTGTGCAGCGCATAAGGACTCGATGGGTCCACGAAGGCACTATGCAACGATATGTCGGATTCCAATGTCCGGACCATACAACGGGATACGAACGTCGCATCCCGCACACTGACGAATGCTCCATTTCGTTCTCAGTCGCCACAAACTGTTCTGGAGCGAGGCCTATTCCCACGGCGCCTATTACTGTGACTTCCGCCGACTACATAAAATAAGTATAAGAGACTACAATTGTGTCGCGAACGTCGTGCATGGAGTGGCAAATAGCAGGATATGCTTTTGTTTAAGATGACAATACGCTCATGTCTGCAGCATAATGATGCCCCAATCCGTATCTGGCGATTACGTAACACCTACTCTGGGAAACGCCTGAGTTTTGAAGCGCCCCGTCGGTTCGGTACCAGGTGTTATGATGCGAGTTGCCATTGGATTCTGTGCACGTTCATGTATCCTGTGCATTAACGGACATGTAACTAGCCAACGATACATCGACGATAAGTTGGACCCGATTGTAATCTCTTAAGTGTAGGTCCTGTCGGAAACCACATTCCAGCACGATAACGGACCCGCATGTACAAGTGATGTCCTAGACTTCCTGGCAGAACCAAATGTTCCTTTGTTTCGTATCGGTTGCGTTCACCAACCGTCCTCAAGTTTAAATACCTTGATAATTTTGAGAAATGCACCGTTTCTATGGTTTTAAGAGCTTACTCATGGATGGTGTAGGCGCCATTAAACCATTTCCAACCAAAGAGTCTAACTTGTGTTTGTGGCATTACAAGATAAAACGCTAATTCTCGCTTCAATGATTAGAATGTCCAATATTAATAATGTTCCATTTTTATAATGATGATATTAATAATATGTCCAATATTAATAATGATAATTCATCATTTCGGAACTATCAATCCATTTTGTTCCAAACTTGTAGGGATGATAATCCTTTAATATCTTAAACATACTATGATGCTAAAATAGTTACACTTTATATGGTAACGGGAACTTATTACTATACCCATATAAGTACATCACGTCTAAATGGCTCAACCTAAATGTGTACGTTAATAGAGGTGACTATGGTGAATGGTCTACATAGTTTGAAAATTACTTTTTTAACGTTTTAGGGAAAATGGATTTAATTATTCGACATAATCCTAAAAATACGTGAGAACTGTTAATTAATATACATTCCAACCAAATGTAACGTGATGATAGAAGATAGTTACATGTTTTACATATTACAGAACTATTCACTTAATAACTTAGGCCCACTTATTTGAAATTAACGATGAAGATGTCCTAATTATTAAAGGATAATTATTCAGATTTGAAGAAATTATTATTTCAAGATTACAGAGAAAGAAGGGATATGTCCATGAAGGGTCATTTCTCGCAAAGTGCACTTTAAAGTATAACTGTCCCACTCAATTCCATGTATTTAATATTTTAAAAATTGCTTTAACTTGTAAATTATTTAGGATCATAAATTTCTTAGCGGTAATCTGTCATTGTGTATTACTTGTTACAAGAATAATCTCATTTTCTTTAAACGAATATCACCCTTCATTTCTAGTTATCCGTTATGCTTAAACCGTGTCACAAAACAACATTGAAACACAATGATGTTGGACACATTCCAATTACTTTTCCTTTCTTCCATTTTGAATTTTTTAGTTGAAGATCCAGCCTTCGAGGGTATCAATATAAACATATTAGTATCGTACTCTCTTCAAATGTACAAATGTACGCACAATACTGTTCGCTTGTATTGAAATGATATATTCTTGATCCAAAAGTTGTTTATAAAGAGATGGTAATTGTGTTTACGTTAATAGGTCTACCTCAACCGTCCTAGGAAACGGAGCGCGTTCACGTAATCTGTAGCAATCTCTTACCCTCAAAATGAGTCAAACCTTTCTCAAAATTCCATAATACAAATAATGAACTGAGTTAATTATACGTTCGACATTTGGTAACGTTTTGCACCGACGAGTTTCGAAGAATCGCAGTATATACAAAATTACGGAAAACAAACCTATCACCTTCGCCTTTCCGAACAAGGAAGGTTCTGTATGGAAAGCATGCAAACACGAAATTACAAGGTTCATATCTTTAATTACAGTAGAGCTGATGCAGCATGATATACTGAAAGATTTCAACACAGGTCTATCCAGAAATACATATTCGAAAACTCTGGAAAGTATTTCTGAAATGAAGTAAAAGATATCCAGAAATTCTTTTATATGTATATGATAATAATTAGCTGAAAATTTTGAATTTTTGATAACTATGCAAATGACAAAAAAAGTCATATATTTTATAGAAGCTTGCTATAAATTATATATTTTAGGGTTGTTAAACAAAGCAATTTTGAAATGTTAAGCATATTATGCAAAATAATTATTAATTAAAAATATTAAAGAATATTCGTGAAAATTAAAATAACCATTAAACCAGTTCCGACTCGACACAGGCTAACATCGTTTTGTACCCACCAGTATTCTTGAACTTAACATAGATACACAGATCTTAAAACAAAATATCCTTTTTATTTATTCTCAAATTACAAAGTTAGGAGTAGAACACAAACGGACGTCAGTTTAACAATGGTGAATTGAAAATAATATTCCTTCGTTTTTATTTAACATCTTCTTTCAATAAAAGCACGAAAAGGTTTTGGTTTGTTTGCGAAACCCTCACAAAAGTCAGTGGAAGGTGGTTCCTCATTTGGAGGAACTCTGAAGTTTAATTTCTGTAGAATTATTGTAAGGAACAGGGATATTATCATCTTGGCCATAAGTTCTCCCATGCACCTTCTTTTGCCTGAAAAAAATATATGAAATAATTAACGATAATTGCACAATAAATATTTCAGTAAAATTTGCCCGTGTACATATTTACCTATTGTCTCCAAGGAAGAATTGCAAGTAAGTAAATACAATATGTCAAGTAAATAAAACAAGAATATTTTCTGTGGGCACATTAACAGAGACTGATTGTATTTTGCGGAGAGAAACTATCCACTGAAGGAAATATATAGACGATGAACAGTTGTAAGCCTTTGCAATGTACGCGTATTATCAAAAAAGAAATAAAATACTTTGGCACATTTGATACTGGTAAATGCAATGAAATATGTCATACAGTTTTAGTACGAAGTAAAAGATGATAATGTTTTGATTTCCAAAGCTTAATTATATTAGGATTTATTTCATTGCCATTACGTTAATTATACATTGTATGACTCCCTGTGTCAGTATATAGAATTTCCTTGACTTTCACAATTAAAGCGTGGTCTCCTTTGAGGGCGACATAACATGAAGTAACCGGCATTACATATTGACAACTAAAATAATGTCGGTAAAAAATATATGTTATCAATAGATGTAAAGCAATCGTCATATTGTGTATCTACTTTTACTAAAACTGCATTACAAAATTAATACTAACTGTTTGTCGAAATATTCCTGATATTTGAATGGTTCAGATAAGAAAGGAAAATGATTCAAAACCTACAAGATGAAAATATTAGTAAACTTTTGTATATAAGTACTTAAGACAAGAAATATTGACAAATTACAGTCTACAGAATGATCTTTTGGCTTTTAGGTCCAACTTTGCAATTATAGATTTTTTGTTTTAATAAATAGCTTAACAGCAAAAGCCCAAAACTGGTAACGTAAAATCTTTTCTTTCTTAATCTCATCCACTTAATCTAACGTTGCATATTAAGATTCACTTTACGCGAACATTCGAAACTTAAATATTGTATGCGCTCTATTCGGCAATCCTTTACGGATTATTTTTAACGCTTCTTGCAACAAATGATTTACTTTGGCTAAGAATATATTTTTCTTCCAGCTAACAAAACCTTACCAGGAACCATACTTATATGCCTAATGTTATGGTTCTTTTCAAACCTTCTTTAGTTTAGTATTGCTCAAAACCTGCACTAAATTATGAAACGTTAATGATGGAAACGTTTCTAACTTTAACATTGTATTTATCGATTGAAATTTATGTATTCGTTAGTATTGCAACATGTTTGGACAATTTGAGATGTCGATAATTAGAACATAAGCATTATGAAATAGAACGTAGGAGAGTACCCTTCTCAGAGTTTCAACTTAAGTAAAGTAAGTTAACTATATTTATGTATACGATTTCCCCGTAAAATGCAAATAAATATATTAATAAAGTGAGTTAATGAATTTATTAACTATTAAAACAAATACCATATCGTAAATATGCTTGGATTTCTTCCGTTATTACTTTGTGTTCATTGAAATCCTGAGAAGATATTTGCAGTGATAAATTATAAAAAATCGAGATGGGAGTAACCCACAATGCTGTTACCATTCGTATAATTATTTTTTTTTTTGTAATCTTAAATTTTATAAAGATAAAATCCGTATGTTTTATTCCACAATACATTTTTTTAATATCCGTTTAAATTTCTTTTTAATTATTCCCAAAATTAACATAAATTATTTTCGTAAACAAAAACCTTCTTTTAAGTGGAAACATACAGATTATATAACTTTTATTATTCATTATAATGCCCACAATACTTAGCGATATATTTGTTATGAAAGAATTGCATTATTTATTTACCTCCTCCAAAAGGGAAAACCCAATCCTTGTGTGTTTCGTCTCCGCCATTCAAAAATCTCTCTGGTCTGAAAATCTCCGGATCTTCCCAATGCTCCTTGTCCATATGCACCGAATGATAATTCACCCAGATTGTACTTCCCTAGAATTATTATAAAGATATTTAAAATACATTTTTAAAATTTAAAATAAAAAATATATGTAAGATAATTATATTTTTGCTGTTTACTCCGACCTCATTGTGATTATGTTATGTTTTGGTGAAGTACAAATTCAATATTTAGCGATTTAATTTGCTCATTCTAATATGGCCTCTAAATTAAAAGTTAATGCACAGTATTCACCTGGTAACTACCTATCATGTTCTTCTGTTCACAGCTCTCATGATCTTACTTTGACCAACACAACACTAGTTACGTTACAATTTCTGGCAGTGAGTGTTTGCATTGAAATATCAACATTGTTTATAATTCCACTAGATAGTTGTACTGTGTGTTAAGTTTCATTCGCAGTTAGTATATTTTGCTATTGGATAGAATATTTAAGAGGTAGATTTCCAAACGAGTCTTTGTCCAAGCGCTATAAATGTTGAGAACTTGAGAACACTTTTTTATACAGTTCTTAGTTTTCACAGCTAGGGCAAATGTGCAGCTATGGATGTCTTATAATGTTGGACAAGTATTATTTTACGAATGTTTTATCTTTTTGCTAAAGGAGTTTGGAAAATATGTACAAATTATACTCTTAATTAAGATTCTTTTTTTTAAATTTCTTATGATATTTAAATGATTTTGGATACGGTTTGAAACAGTAAGATCCTACTAATGCATTAGATAGACAATGATAAAGTGAACTCAATAACGCCAAAATATGATAATTTCAAATTTTGTGGATAATGAACCGTTTGGAAATGAACATCTCATTTAAACATAGAGTATTAAGATAAACAAATAATAAATTTACTATTGATCTTAAACCGTAAAAATAGAAGGATGTTTATTTTCCTTTTTCGTAGCTTATAACTTGTAGTTTATTGTTACATTTGATGTTACAATGATTACGAACAACTAAAATTGAAGTATAAATGTAATATTGTCAATTTAAATTTAATACAAGTTAATGTAAACATATTTTTATCGGAAGAGTTAATTTGACCAACACTAATTACGTGAACACACTACTCGAGGGATAAATTAATATAAGTAAAACGTTGAAGCCATCTTACAAATATGACTATCTATATTTTTCATGCAAATGGCCACTATTGGTTGATTTCCACCAAAAAAACTTCTTTTGTTGAATTAAAAACTATAAGGTTATGAAGCAAACTTAATAACAATGTGCGATTTAATTACATTTGGAGACAGATACTTCATTTCGATACAGTGGCTAGATAAACTTTCAGAGAAAAATTATATATCCTATGGCCAACAACGAACGACAGGGGGACCTGGAAAGGAACGGAGAAACAAGGTAAATCGAATACAGATTACGGAAAACGAATTTTTTCTTTCCCAAAGCCTAATATATATTGAAAGCAAATGTTTTTCAATTGATACTTAACAGGAGGTGATACTTGTTCGAAAATATGACAATGGCCACCATCTTGAAAGCGGCCATCTTGACTCTGCTTTAAAAATTTAAATAGTAAGTGGGTCAAGTGGTACATCAATCTGTGCTGGAATGTTACAAGGAAATTGAATGTCGAGGTAAGTTTTGACATAGCCTTAATCCTGTACGACAAAATGACACGTGAAATTAACGTAGAGATTGTTTCAGTTGAACGATCAAAAAAATGTGTTGAAACAGTTGATGGAAAGGAAACCAAACAGCTACAGAAGATGGAGCGTTATGTTGGGAAAAATAATATTCTTGGCCTTAAATTTGAACTGTATGCTGTATTATCAAAATAGAAAGATAATCATGTAAGATGTATTTTTGGTAATATGTTCAATAGGATATGTTTTCTGATCATTTGACTCAGAATTCTCCAGATCAATGTTAGTGTCATTTTGTCGAACAGGATTTGTCATTTTGTCGTAGAGTTACGCCAAAACTAACTTAGTGATCGGGTCTCTTGCAACAACAATCGAGCACAGATTTATATGCCATATGACCCACTTACTATTGAATTTTTTTGAAGCAGAGCGACGATGGTCTCCTTCAAGACGGCGGTCATTGTCGTCGTACCTTCCAGTATGTATCGTGTTCTGTTCATTGTCCATTAATAGCCATTTTCTCTCAATATATTCAATATCAATCAATCTGTAAAAGGAAAGGCATGTTTCTTACTCTGTATTCAATTAACTTCGTCTCTACGTTCCATCTCTCTTAGGTCCCCTTGTCATAATTTGTTGACCACAACAGCTATAATTTTCGCTGTGAATATTTATCTAGACACTATACGAATGTTCATTAAATTCGGGCTCTGTAACTTGCTGTGTGTGCCTTTCAAGCCAATATCTCGGTGTCCAAGTTAAACGAGGCCCACACAAGTATACTTCCACATTTCTTCATAAAAATGTGTCAGAGTTACAGATGAAAAAAGTGTGGTTCTGTTTACATGCGACAGTCGTACACGAACAAGAAAGACTTTCAAGCAATACGTGACAGATTCGTCAGGTAAACAACAATCGATATGACCTAAATGTATAGGACACGAACACACTTACGAGCTGCCGTTGATTCGACCGAACACATTTGTTAATACTCACTACTTTGTTAATACTCACTACCTCTGACACTATTTAATTTGTAATTTGAACTAATATTCCTAGTCTCTGCTTTTAAGATGTTGGATACGCAGATTTTTAAAACATTGATATAACTATGCTATCATTTTGGACTGTTCCCAGACGAACTTCACTGGACCTAAATTCTCGGCTGGTCCATCTTAGAAGACGCTTGCGCAAGGATTTGTTTGGGTGAAGTCTTCTACGTGTGGTAAGTAGTTTGAATATTGTGCATATTGTCATTACCATACGACATTACTATCTGCAATCCTACAATTAGGCTCTCAATCTAAGTTTTATTATTTTGGAAGTTTTTGAGTTTCTTTCTATATGAGCTATACATTTCCAAACCATTACCCTCTCACAAATTCATATTTTAATGTTAAAAATATTTTGTTGATGAAAGTACTAATACAACCACGCTACAATGAAAGATATTATTATACGATTAAGGGTCAGTTTTACAATCGACCATTAAACTGCTAGTCAGCGCTACGTTGAGGCCAACTCTCACTTTGCGTACTCTCATTGGTCAAAATCAGACTTGACCTCAACTTAGCGCTGAGTAGAAGTTTAGCGGTCGATTGTAGAACTGACCCTTCGTAGCCATCTCTAATCCTTACAAATTAGCCGGACAGGACGATCACTTGATCATTAGATTTTGAATGAGTGTAGCAGATGAAGAGAATTTGGGGTGTAATTTATCACCACTAGCTTGAAGACTTGCAGGGTTATTTAATCGCCTTTAACCTCCATTGATATTTTTGTATTATATAATCGTGTTTCACCCCTAACTTATAATGTTCATACTTCACTAGCATCACAAAATGTCGGGCCAATATCGGCCCAATACCGGGCCAGTACAACCCATTATCGATCAAGGTTGCCTAGTATTGGATGATATCCTGTTCTATTAGGGTGCATAGTAAAAGAATTAGTAAGAATTTCACTGGTAGTAGCCTACAAATATCTTTAAGGCAAATATCTGGTAAATAATACTTCAATTGATAAATGCCGTTTCAATGATTATTGTGTGATCATGTAGGCGACTTTTATGCCATTGAAACGTTAGGAACTGTGTATAAATCAAGACGTTCACTCAATCAACAGGATCGCCTGATCTACTTCAACTAAAATTGAAACTTATAGCACGCGTAATTAGATAAGGTGTTATAAGCATGTTCGCTTTAACAGTCTTCTCCAAAGAGTTGATCTCAATAATGATTTACTCAAGAAACATGCCATAAAAGTGTAGTCATATTTTAGTAAATATATTTGTAAAGCATTATTCGGCATGCTTTATTTACATATTGAAGATGATCTTCCTTTCATTCTGTCGTTTCAATTTGTGTCACATGCTGGTAATCATATATCCCCTCTCTAGAGGCTTGGTTGAGCAAATTATTATCCCTCTCGGTTGCTGTGCGCAGTCCTAGGTCCAAATCATGTAGACTTCTAATAAAGAGGGCGGTTAAGACTCAAAAGTAACGATCAACTGTATGTACCCTCCTTCGAAGAAACCGACAAACGCATTTAGGTCGTTAAAGAGAATTTGTAAAGTCATGAGTATACAAGGAAAATATCTTTGAATATATTTCAAAATTAACCGCTCTTTAATAGTATTTTTTGCGACCATTGAATGAAAATAAAAATAATTTCGAAAAGAAAATTAAAAGTGAGAAGTTAAATCGTGCAATTGGACATTTATAGTTAGAGAGGTAACCAACGCGTAGGTGTTTGTGACCAATGAAACTTAATTATTTCACCTGCTAGTAACACAGTAAATGATTTAGCGTTAGGAGACCCATGTACTATTAAAATTCAAACTTCTTATCAGACCGGTACAGTAAAATATAGTCCTGTCATCAACGAGTTTAGAAATGTTTGTTCTAACATTATTTGTCCGAATTATTAAACATACTCTTTATGTGCAATCGGTTTTAAGTGATTAAAGCATTTCCGCACGTAATACAAATAAAACATTATGAAGGATGTATGAATTTGTTGTTTAAAACGGTCAGCTTAGTAATATAAAATACACATTGTTTGCGATAATTCAGAATTATTCAGATGCTTATGTCATTGTTTTAGTTACGACCCAATGGCATTGTCGAAATAAGATTGGGTCATTAAGATAAAAACATTGTATTGAATAATAATGGCAAATCATTACATTTTGTATGTTTGTGTTCAGCTACTGGCAGTATTTAAGTTTCGGTAAGTTCTTATTATACTTACAATATAGCTTATAATTATCTAGACTTTTGAGGTATAGATATTTGAAGACATTTTAAATAGCAATTTAGCACCATACAGGTTACTTATTCTAAAATGGCATATAATTCAATATTACTAATCAGAATTAGTATTACTGTATCAGAATTACTATATTAGTATTTCATAATTAGAGTACCTTAGGAATTTTATATCCCAGAACATGTACGTCATCCATAGCCAGACGCGGAAAGAAAGGAATGACTGTAACTATACGAAATAGCTCAAGAACAGTTGCTGACACATATGGCATCCTAGAAGTAAAGGTAAAAGGTGAAACCATCAAAAAAACAAATTAATGTATTATGTAATTGTGCTTCACGAGTACTTTAAATGAATTTACATATAAAAAATTGCAATATATACATTTATTGTATCTCCAAACATTGTAATGTGAGTAAGTAAGACTGGTGATATTCTCATATACATGTCTTCTATGACTTTTCTCCAAGACCCATGAGTATTTTTCTCAATTTTTTAAAATTTCATTTACGCCCACTCAGGACTAATTAGAATTAAAAAATAGGGAAATAGCACATGTGTATGTTGGGTAAAATATAATTAAATAAAAATCCAAAATTTTGGTTCCAGCTATTGCTTTGTATTATGATCCTTAAGACAGCTAGAATATGCTTGTGAACGCCATTTTGTTCTGAGTTCAGAACATCTATCAAAAATACATTCATAGAGTAATTTACGTCCATGCAGTAGGCGATTCAGATATTACTATCCCAAAGCTAAACTTGTTTAAAGCCCATAAATCAAATCAAATGTTTATATTCGTCCTTTACGGGTGAAATAGTAAATTATTGGTTAACTGTAATATTCCTACGTATTTCGACATCTCACGTGTTAACGTAAAAATAACCTCAGTAGATAATGTTGTTAATTGGTCAATCTGTAGAACATTAGAGATGACACCGGCAGTGAGTATGGACGAGCAGACAGGGACAACGTGTCATTTTTGTGAAATGGAAATCCTTGAAATGGAGACCGTAGATCAGACACTGTTTCCTTTTGGAGTTCGATAAAGACAGTAATGTGGTCGCAGCCTACTGCAATTATTCTGAAAGTGTATGGTAAAGATACAGTTGACGATTGCATATGCCCTCGACGGTTTCAAATCTCAGGTGCGGATACAGAGACTGCCAAGTTCAACCGTGGTCTTCGCGTTCATCACTGTTTTTCGGAAGAGGATCTCGAGCAACTATACGATGTTAAGTGTGTTGGTGGGATGTCAACGCTATATTTCACTGGGACGTCCTGGAACATAACCGTACCGTTAATGCCAGCTTATACTGTTAACAGCTAGACAGACTGTAATCATCATTACGATTGAAGCGACAAGGTATCATCAATCGCCAAGGAATCATGATTAGGATGGGCAGACTTTTTTTTTAGATATTGGGATTCGACTTGCTTTCAAAAGTTGTGTATTGGTACCAAGTAAATCCATGCCAAATATGGCCGTCCTTAAACAATATTTAACCGGGTCCCTGAACCCCTAAAGGGTCCAATTGTTTTTTTGCGAAACAAGGAATAAAAATTACCAGTTTCCACATGTTGGGGTTCGAGTAGTTATGAAAAGTTGTGCATTGGTACTAAATTTAGCCATGTCAAATGTGGCCTTTTTTGTCAAGCCATGTCAAGTGCTTTTGGAAATTTTCAAACTAAAATCTTCGTGGATTCCGGAGCAAGGCTAGATATTTTTTGATCTGGCTGTGTTTCGGCGAACAAACATAACGTTTTACAACTTTTGCATGCTACGCAAATCAAATTTCTAAAAGAAATTTCTGACCATTTCAAAATTAACATTTTCTCAGCGTTTCTGAGCTCAGTTAAATATTTTTTGATCCGTGTGTGTTTGGAGCGAGAAAACGTATCATAATACTCTATATTATGCACGGTATTATGCACTTTTGCACGGTACGCAACTACAACTTCCTTACATTTTTTCAAGATGCCCCAAAACGGCCGATTTTTTTTTTCTTTTCTTTTTTCTAGAAATTTAAGTTCAAGTAGCGAGCAAAAGCTGTAAATATTATGTTACATTTGTTCGCCGAAACGCAAAGGATCAAACAAATATTCAGCCGGGCCCCGGAGTCCGTAAAAATTGTAATTTGGAAACGGCCAAAAAGGTTTGAGGGGCAAAACCGGCCAAATTTGACATGGCTTCATTTAGTACCAATGCACAACTTTTCATAGCTACTCGAACCCCAAAATGTGGAAACTGGTATCATATTTTAATTACTTGTTTTGCAAAAAGCAATTCAGTCCTTTAGGGGTCCAGAGACCTGGTTAAATATTGTTTTAATACGCTCATATTTGGCATGGCTTTATTTGGTACCTATACACAACTTTTGATGGCAACTCGAACCCCAATATCTGAAAAAATAGCCCACCATAATCATGATCCACCATTAGACAGTAATTCCACTTACTGCTGTCTTCGCCAGTCAGTGATGCAATTTGGTTGGAAGGTTTTAGCCCACCCGTCCTATTCTCTTTTCTTGTCCTCTATAAACTATCACTTATTTTGTGCTCTCCAGAAATCATTTGCTCGAAAGAACATTTATAACATGGAGGTTGTGGAAACCTCTAGCCTCAGGACATTTATCGTTAGATTTATATCCTTGCAGAAAGAAGACAACAGACCATCAATTGTGATGGCGCTTATGCAGTCGTGGCTGTGTTCCATTGTTTGTTGTTCTCACATCTATATGCACAAAGAAAACGTGTAAAACTGTTGTACGTACCCACTAAATTAAGTCAGGTTATTTAAACCACTTTTCAGGTATTCTAACGTGTTTGCTACTGCAAAATTAGACAACTTTTTGGTAGCAACTATTAATAATATAGAATCACAAAATAAATAAAATAATGGTGATATAGTAATAATAGTCATGAAAGAATAAATAAAATGCTGGCAGTAATTTCTTGCAATGTGCAAATGAAGTAAAATTAGAATTCCATGTTGATTTTCATCTCGTTAAACAGAAAGTCAAATTGTCCAATACCATTTAAGACTAACGTTTAAATATGAGCAAAGAAGAGAGTGGAAGTGGTTTGAAGAGACAGAATCAAGTTTCATAAAGTCTTGCTTAATCCTGAGTGCTAAATGTTGATAGATAAGTAGAAACATGAATGGTTTCGGATTATTTCCTTCCTTCCAACAGCATTAATCGGCTTTTATTAGAGCTGTTATCGGAGTCGAAAGATGGACTTCCAATTTAGGGATGATTTCTAATTTCGAGTCTTATGTGTACGCAGAGGTTTCGGTGTTACTGGTTAACATATTTAGGGCTATATTTTATGAATCACTTCCAAGAGGTGGGTAGCCCCCAGCAGCATTGAGATTATATGCTCCTGGGAGTCACTCACCTCTTGGGAGTGATTGATAAATATGGCCCGTAGTGTGGTACAGTTTCAACAGAGACGATTTTAAGCTGAGTTCACTTCAATGATACTGTATATTGAATTTATGGTGGAAATGCAAAGCTCCTTTCGTTCTGTTTACCGCGTCTTAGCTAAAATAAATAAATATTCCTTGACAGCGACTCAAAACAGTGACTCTTAGTTTTGCTACTCCAGTAGTTCAGATAAGTAAATCTCCTTCTATTCAGGCATTAGAATAAAATAATTATCACAGATTGACAATTGAAATGTTTTTTTTTTCAGATTCTGAAGCTCTTTACTAACTCTATCGAGTTGTAATCATTTATCTGCATTTTTTCGTTTTTATATTTATCATTCTTGTGCCCTTAATGTGTAAGTGCGTTTCGAAACCTTTTTTTGATGATTACGGGTTCGTTGTTAAAACAGTTTCTCTGAAAATTTAATTACCTGTATGAAGATTAATCAACTGAGTCCTAGAATGACATTCCAGCTTTATGCTATTATAAGCATTTGCTCTCTTTGACTTTCTGGAAGAACAGATGTAAAATCACAACAAATATGCTATTAACATGCTTGAGTCATACAAAGAAAATAGTTAAATAACAACACATATTATTGTGTCGTTCCGATCTCTTCACTCTGACTGATGTTACCCTTCCTCTTAGTAGGGAAATTCTTGATGATTGAATTCAGCTCATACCGTGCCTGTACATTTCATTTTACTAAATAATGAACAGATTTACCCTGATAATAAGTTAGTTTGCTGCAATTTAGCATTTGCAAGGATTGCCATGGTTTAGAAGAATAGAGCGAAAGAGCAGTAATTTAACTTTATGGAAATCCTCTTGTAGTGCAATTTTGCCGCAAGTTTCTTGTAAGTTATGTCCTTTTTTCCTTTCTTAGTAACTTTGCTACAGTTTAGCAACATTTTCAGGCCAACTAGGCGTGTTGCTGCATAATTACTACACGTTACTAGAGGTGGAATACACAGTTTTGCAGCAATTGTACCAGGAGTTCCTGAGAAATGTCGCTGCAATTTTAGGATACGTTACATTTGCTATCTGGGAAATGGACATTTATGACCGCTCCGAAACTAGAATAAAGGCAAAAAAATGTATAGAGAATTTGACACGAGTCTAAAAATCCTTTGAGTGTAACATTTGGAACCAAGTTGGCGTAATTCCACTACGCACCAGATCTGTATTTGTTTTTACTCCAACTCCTAGATTGTACAAGGGATCATGACCTAAATACGTTTGGTGATCTTGCCCAAATTGCTGAGTGGTACAAACATTTAAAGATTAATAGTTTTGATTAATAATCAAGAACACTGTGATCACATTCATCACAACAATATATGGTAGGGTCCGCCAATAAAATCTGCATTTCGAACCATTAATGGAAACTATTGAAATATTCGTAACACCAATATATGACTGCACGCAGTAATAACTTACATGTGATACCAAAAGAGTCTTACAGTTAAAAATTGCATTTCTTGTTTGAATTAATGTACTGTGATAGGAAATACATCTATTAGAAACAAACAATATAATGCTATAATGGTTTAGCTCAACAAGGAAATATATAAAAAATCTTCAAAAACTGACACCCACTTAATTTAAAGTAATATCTTGGGAACAACGTAGTAGAGAAGATCCTTCATTAATCGAATGGCAAAATAATAATTGAAGACCTAAATTGCAAAACAACCCAAGTCTACCTTTCTTTCGTATTTTCATTTCTTCTGTTCGTCGGCATCTACGTTCCAAGCAGTGATGGCATGGGTCACGATTTTTGTCCGGATCACCGGTTCCCGGGTTTGGCTTCCCAGACCCGGCGTGACCCGGTGACCCACTAAGACCCGGGATGACCCGGTGACCCACTCACACCCGGTGACCCACTACACCCGGAGTGACCCAGTTACCCGCTCTGACCCGGTGATCCGAATAGGCTGAAAGAGTCCTGTAGTAGCAACTCACGTACCAGCTTTTCTGTTTCTTTCTTCCCACAAACATCGTGTGAAGGGTGGTGGGGTGGAATAGTGAAGAAGAATAGTATCAAATTTTTCTTATCTCAAATGTTATAATAGAAGGAAGACTTGCCGGAGCATAGTTTGGTGGTTAGAAGACAGAAACGTAGACACAGACAAAAAGATTTTGAACTCGTATCTGCTATGAAAAATTTCGAACGAAGGACGTTTTGTTTCCTCTTTAAAGCACTTTCCTTCATAAGTATGTTATCGTCCAGCCGATAATTCGAAGTTCGTTTTCTTTCAAAAGGAAGCAACATTCAAAGCAGATTGTTCGCTACCGTGATATATGTTGTTGTATTATATATGTACCACTAGCGCTGACCCAGGATTTGGACAAGGAGAGGGGGGTGGATTTATATTCCGTTTTATCTAATGTAAAGTTAGATTAACTGCCATTTCATCAAGTGGAAATTTGGTAGCCAAGGAGAGCTATAGGTCCCGTATCCCCCTTGAGTCTGCACATATTTATGCACAAAGCGGAAGTGCTTAAAATTAAAACCGGAAGTTGCCATATCTCGAAAACCAAAAGTGATATCAACATGCTGCTTCCACCAATAAATTATAGAATGCCTGAATAAATTGTTTTGATCCCATCTCTGTTTCTGTTTTAGTTTTTGAGTTATGGACCGTTGGAATTTTTTGTAAAATTTTCCCATGCTTATTTTTCTGAAACGAATGCGTTTCAAAAACCTTTTAGCAACTAAAACAGGAAGTGTTTAAAATTAAAACCTGAAGTAGCCATATCTAGAAAACAGGAAGTAATATCAACAAGCAGTTTTCACCAGTATAATCTAGAGTGCCTAAGCATTAAAAATGTCATTTGCCCCATGTCTCTATTGGTTAGTTCCCAACCTATAGCCAAGTTAGTCTACTCGGGTCAAGGTCTGGATGGGTCACGGGTCACCGGGTCTGGATGGGTCACAAATCACCGGGTCTGCCAGGTTACCGGGTATCAGGTCACGAAATAAGTGACCCGGGCCATCACTGGTTCCAAGGGCTATCTAGTTGCATAATATTACACCCTAACTCCAACTCGAAACCTTTTCTGGTATAAAATAATTTCAGGTGAATAGAATAACATCCCCTTTTTCTGTTTTGCTTCTCCTGAAAAAAAAATACTCTGGTGGACTTGGGATGTTTTGTAATTCAGGTCTTCAATTGTGATTTAAAATAAAAAGTTCGAAGGGGTTCAAATTAATTTCCAGCATCTACATATATCTGAAATTTAGCAGTTTATAAATATTTATAACTTCTTGTATAAAATACTTGTTATCTTTACATTTCATAAATTCATTGATAAATAAGTATTTATATATTTTTTTCTACTTGAGTACAAGCAATAACATTAACGTACCTTTGAATATCGTTTAAGGTTGGCTTCTCCGTTCCAATAACTTCGTCTATTTCTGTTTGAATTTTCCTTTGAATGTCTGGATACAACATCAGGTAAATAATAGAAAAATTTAAAAGATTACCAGTTGTGTGCAATCCAGCGAGAAGCATATCTAAGACCAGGTCCTGGATTTCAGTGTCTGTAAAAGAAATAAAATTACTTGAGACAACAATTTTTTTGCTTAAATTTATTATTTTCTTCCTGCAAGCAGATATGGCAGAATTATATTAATTGGATCCTGTAATATACAATGTTCTATTTATATATATCTTACGCAAGCATACAGATGTTAAAAATTTAGATTTTTACCAAATTTGTGTATCAATAGAATATGTAGCAAAACCCCTACATTTTTTCTAAACCCTCCGTCCATAGGAAGGACGTAAACGCTAAAGAATGAGTGAGGACTTACGTACGGACAATACTAGAAGCCTGGTAGTCATAGAATGGGTCCTACTCTGAATACTTTTGGCAGATGTCAAGAATTCAGATCATAACCAAATTTTGTATATTGCTACAGTATCTAGTAAAACTTCTATATTCCTTTTGTAGGACATTGCGTCCATTAGGAAGGAAGTAAATGGTAATTAATGAGTGAGGCCTGACGCACATAGTCAGCGTCATAGAACTAACTAACTCTATGGTTTATGGAACTTGCAAGTTCATCGTCGCAATAATAAACTTTCGCGATTGGATTCTATCCCGGGCAATATAAAGCCAGTTTTCATCACGAACGCTACTTCTCGAAGATCTCTTCGAATATTGTCCTACCAATGATGTCTTGGTCTTCCCAATGACCTCCTTCCATCCGGCCTTCCAACTAGGATAGAATATAATCTTCGTTTTCCCCCCATCCGAGCTACATGACCTGCCCACCTTAGTAGTCGCGATTTCATTATCCTTACA
Source organism: Lepisma saccharinum (assembly GCA_022664845.1). NCBI lineage: Eukaryota > Metazoa > Arthropoda > Insecta > Zygentoma > Lepismatidae > Lepisma > Lepisma saccharinum. The sequence continues at coordinate 50,289 of JAGDQP010001760.1, read as the reverse complement.
ACATCTGGTGAATCGTGCAGTTCCGTACAGTCCGTGCAGTTATTCATTGTAGTATACTAATTCTGTGAACACTATTTCGCATACCCCCCTCGTGGAGAAAGTGAGAGAACGTTAGCTGGCTGTGTAAAAGGTCTGCTTTCGAGTCCTGGTCGTAACATAGTTTTGTACTTTTTCTGAAGTAATTATATGTCGAAATAATATATTTTAAATATGCTTTTGACACGAAAAGTGCATTTTATTGTTTTGTAAATTTTTTCGTTCGCATTATTTTTTCTGTTTCATTTATTTCAAATCGGCTAGTTTACATACTACAGTTCACATAGAGTACAGAGGACAAATACAGTATAAAAATAAGAATAAACTAACGGTTGCATTACAATTAGAGAATCAATAATAATAATAATTTATTAATTGGAGTGAACAGCTTACAAAGTCAATACAACAGTGGGTCAGAGTCAATACATAAAATTACAATAAATCTACATTGAGTATGGCCAAAATGTTTTTTGCAAAATAATAATACAGTGGTTGTCATAGAAATGTTTATTCTTATTTTCATATTGTATCTGTTCTTTATATGAACACACAACTATAGTATGAAAATTATCAGGTTTTAAATAAATGATGCAAAAAGAAGAATACAAATGAAAATATAAAACATACAAAACAATAACATTCACATTACATGTCGAAGGAATATTGAAAAACATTTGAACATGTACTACAAAAAAGTACAAAAATGAATGTCAGGAGCAGAACTCAAAGCGAGAATCTTTTGCATTGTAAAGTACCGCTTTTCCACTAGCTCTACTTTTTAGAAAAAAAAATATTTCTTGCCCTAGGCGGGCTTTAATTACATTACTTCACTTTATTTCTTTATTAGTGAAAATACAGATGTATCCTAACTACCTTATATTATCTAACAGTTAAAACACACACCATACCCGAGGCGGGATTCGAACCCACGATACTTCTGTCGATGGACTACCTGCTCAACCACCTAGATCGGCTAACCACGAGGCTATGCAAAATAGGGTTCAAGAATTGCTCCTACATCAGCTCTCTCATGAATTCATGTACGTTCTCTACTGAATAGCAATTTCTAGAAATAAATTTAAAAGGGTTCTGCTAAGTATCTATCAATAATTAAAGTTTGGTTACGATCTAATTTTTGGATATACGAGTATGGGTTCAAACCTGGTTTCAGGAATAGTCTGTCTTGTATAAAATACACGTACTCTGCTTGCACGACATGAATGTTAGCAAAATAATGTATATTTGTCAAATAGTTATTTAGAACTTACTAGAATATTATGACACTAACCTTCACGTAATAAAAGCAGAGGAAGACATACAATTATGCATAAATCTGAATATGCCTGAAAAAGGACTTAAGGAATTTTCCGATTTGGTCCTCTAAATGTCATATTTTACAATACGCTTTTGACAAGTAAAGTGAATGTTAGTGTTTTGTAGCTTGTTGTTTCATTAATCGCTTTCTTCTTTTTTTGGGAGAGAGAGTTCATTTGGTTATACTCCTAACTTGCAAAGTACAGTTGTACGAGTCACTTAAAGAACAGAGACAGTTTTAGAAGAAGAGTAAATAAATAGTTTCATTAAATTGACGAATTATTGTTATTGTTTTAATAATAATAATACTAATAATAATAATAACATTGAGCGATGCCAAGATTAATCAGCATTCAATTGCGCACACATTTATTTTAGACATCGCCAATACAAAACACACATTTTAACATGAAACGAAAAAATGAAAGTAAAAAACAAAAGGCTACAGAACACTAAAACTCACATTACATACCAAAATCGTATTGCAAACCGTGACATTTGCATATGTACTACAGAAAATCTACAACAAATTGTTGACATCAACAGGACTAGAGCCGCGGTTCTTTCGCACTGCAAGCGAATACTCTTCCAGTATTCCATTTTTTTATATATTTCTCGCCCTAATCGGACTTTAATTCCATTTACATTACTCATTCCTTTTTCATTGAAAATACTTGTGACTACTGATTTATCCTAACTACTTATACCTAAAGTTAAAATCACACACACAAACATCCATGCCCTAGACGGGATTCGAAGCATTCGAGTGAATTGACTAGCACACTAACCAGGTCGACTACCTCGATCGGCGATTCACGAGAGCTTTGTGAAAGAGTGTTTTAAGTAATGCTTCTACTACGCTAAATAGAGTTGGCATCTGTCTGAAGGGATAAGGCGTGGGATAGCGGGCTGGAAGTTATCGGGTTCAAATCCCATAGAGGTTAAATACTTTTTCGTTAATAAGTGCATTTCTTTTCTTTCTTATTACTTATGAATAAATAATCAATTTTGCGTCTTTTTACATTTTTAAATTTGTAATGCCTCTTTTCAGCTTCAGAACATGGACATCTTACCTGAAAAAACATTGTTTTTCGAGCGGAAATTTCTCATCTTTTTTTTTTAATTAATATCGTTCTGAAACAGTGCTCCTTTGTCCGCTCTCGAGAGATTAAATATTCCGGTACTTGAATTGAGTGTGCAGTGCCAGCGTAAAAGTTTAATATAGTGATTGTGCCAGCAAAAAACTAGCGTTTGAACTTGGCTCCGAACTGGGTGAAAATATAAACGGTTGTTAAAACTAGCTACAGAGTTAAGATTTTCTATTTAAGTTATTACGAATAAGTATACAGGAGAAATGTGGATAAGTAAATTAGACAACTTAGTTCAATAGAATATTTACCTGTTAAACGTATTTCTCCTTCTTCAATTGCCTTTAATACCATATCAATGAAGTCAAGCGTTGTTTTATTCTTGTATGTTGCTTTGTGATCCTGTAATAGTTTCTGCAAAGAGATTTATTTGTTATTAATTTCAAATATAAGTATTTTCCACATATGTGTTAACACTTCAATTGTTATTGTATTCATTGACAATTACTTTTCCCAAAATATTAACAATTTTGGGGATTATCCAGAAAATTACTTAAACTTATTGTTCCCACAGTTTTTAACACGAATACATATTAGATAATAGATAATAAAGAAAGGTGCTGAATAAAGATACGTTTTAGTGTAATACACAAATCGAGTCCGCACACTTGGGTAATGCGTGCAAGCCTATGTAGAAAACTTACTTACTCATTCTAGTCTGACATTATTATTTGGATAACCCAAATATTATGTACACAATAATATTTATTTTTTATTTTTCCTTGTAGCAGTAAGGATTTTTGTATCTTGTCTTATACTTCAATAAATGAAATAATTTCAAGAGACATAATACAAGGATTTTGTAGCTCGAATCTTCAACTTAAACATTTACTCAGACTTAATATTAATAGGAATATTTCTGTAATAATTGGCATAGCAGAGAAATTCTCAATGTCAATTCGCATTGTGATCTCAACTACTAAGAATTGTCCTGGCTAACAAAGGTCGTACTTTCTCAGCGAGATATTAACAGCTATTCGTCATGGAACATCAGAGAATAAAAATTCAAGAGAAAAGCACGTTTCTGAATGTGCCTATTGCAGTGCGTCAACACATTGACATTCATGTAAAGTCTTCCAAGAGAAGTTTCTCAGTGAAGTGAATGAGCAGCGATTCATTTCTGAAAATTGTTATTACGTATGTTCTTCAAAGATGAGCGCGTGTAAAAATTAAAGAGAAATTACCAAGGTTATTTTCCGACTCCAGCATACTCTTATGTTGGAAACCTTCCCATTTGTCCTTTTCCACAATACCTAAAACATGATGTCATGCTCAGTAGAAGAATAGAGACACCTGGTATCCTAAAATCAAGTAGTATAAAAACGCATCATTTTCTTACCCCGTCGCTCAGTCCAACATCAGTCTTAGGACAGTTGTCTCAGGCACATCAGCAATATTCTACAAAGCTTCTAAGTTAAGATTTCTACGGACCCTGATTATTTTCTACGTTTACGGACTTTGCTTCAAACTACTTCAATTGGTCTAGGAGTGCATTACAAAACACAGTATTATTTGATCGCGAAAAGCAGAACACCTTTAACAGTGTCGTCATAACTCGCCTTCAAACGAGAATCGTCATAATTCTCCTCCAACGCCCATCATTCAGAAGTGCTTAAACAACCATCTTTTGTCTAAACCTTATTTCCCATCAAACATTGATTCTCAGGTTAGTTGAGATCTCTTATATAACATGGTTCTTATTGTTATAATATCTGCTTGGGCATTATGAGTTATGTTAATTATGTTAGATACTCTTAAAATATATTTGTGTTTTGAATTTATATTTGTATGTGTATCAGTATCCTACTTACGCTAGTTCCGACATTAGTTGACAAAGTTGATCATTATTTCGGAATGCTTTTGCTATGTCTCGATATTCCTACGCAAACAAATTGTGTGTCTATTTCTTGAATTATTTTAACATTTCCTTTATCTTAGAGATGACATCCGTTGAGCTTGATCGAAGGGTACGTTGTGCTCTTCGCCTCCAGCTACCTTTATTTTGTTAGCTACTCCACCGCATTCTTTACTCAGTATTAAGAGGTGACCCTGTTGTTACATGGTGGATTCGCGCCGTGGTTAATTACTATTAATCGTCGTAAGATCCCGATAGCCAAAAGTTAATCATATTTCAGGTTTCATAATGGTGCTTTAATATTCAATTTCATTGCGGGACAGATTTTCATGGTAGAGTTTATGAACCGCGATTAATTATTATTAGTCAAGGTTATGTAATAGCAACGATTGTTGCCGAAATTACGCAACGACACTATATCGTTTTATAGATATATCTCAATAATAATACTTTGAGTCTAGAATTACAGATGGTTGTATTCGAAGAGCTTCGGATAGCACTACTTCTGGGGGAAAGCGTAGCTCCGTTGAATTCTCAGGCACTCATATTAAACAGGGTAGTTCGAAATGGCTTTAAATACAATAATTACATTTTCAGGATATACAGGGCTATCTCAAACGTAAGCTTGGCTGAATCGTAAATGCAATATTTATAGAAAAGTTAAATAAATATGAAACATAATCTAAATATACGATACTCCAAATATCCAAGATAAACCAAGACAAATGACTGCCAGAATATCATATCTACATAACTCATCTAACACCAGATATAGGGGCCGCTTTCAGACACAGATGTAATAAGTCTTATGCACATGACCTTACAACACTTTTAGGTCAATACACTAGAATATAAGTCTCTCACAGAATAACGGTTATAATCGATCATGATGATTCGATGGTGCAATAATGTTCGTTGCTAATATGCAGATACTTCCATTCCAATAATAATCATTTGAGTTTAGTAAAGTTCAAACATTTAGATACGTTAAAGTTTCTGATTAGTAAACTTAAATTGTGGCAAAGTTCCTATGAACTCGGACTTAGGCTTTTACTGCAATATGTACTTATCGAAGAGAGCAGAAGTTGTATGATCAAAATCTACTCTACAACTGTCCTAATAAGATCTAAAATTGTTTGGTTTTATGTGAGATGACTTTTCTGATCGTGTAACTCACGATCGTTGACTCTTTGTTGACATTATCTGACTCACTCTTCAATATACAGGGAAAGGTATTACGGGATAATTCTCATATGAGGCAGGATACTGTTGGGTAATAGTCTGGGATCAATGCAAGATGATAATGATGGTATGTCTGATTCATCCGTTCAAGGGTGATGTTATTCAAGTCTTAGCAAAGCTTCAGGACTAGATCAAGGCTGTTATTGAATGCTGTATTCGTGTTACATTAAAGATTACGTTCTGAAGTAACTTGCGGCTGTATGTTACTTATGTGAGTTATAACATTACCTCGTTCTCGTGGTAAACATAACTACTCATATGTTCTGGTATTGTAATTTTTAGAATGTTTAATGAGGCGACATTATCTCTGATCAAATATTAACCTATGCTCTGATTATTTGTGTGAATTCTACAGTATACGTTGTCACATCCTAGTATTGACATTTGTGAATCAGGACCAAGCTTCACTTGACATCTCCCTCGGAGTATATATATTTTTTAAAGAACAACACATGATTTATTATCTTTCCTTAAATCTAAAACATAATGATTAAAATGAATTAATATTGTACACAATCTTCGGACCAAATAAAACCTACGTTTCACAGATTTTGATTATATTAGACCGTCGAAAAACAGTCCTGTCACGTGATGTATGTGTTCTGATGAAATCAGGCATTTCCTTTGTTATTATTAATCGCTGTAAACCCGACATTAGATTTTATCATGCTGATTTTTGGCCCGTCATTGATAAATATCAAACGTTCATAAGATCAGAATATTATTTTGTATTGTTTCAATTTCATCTTAGTTTTCTAAATCTCTTTTCAAATGCACCAAATTTTATTTCATGTTACATCCATATTTTCTGCGTTCTACACATTGTGCGCAAGAACAAAATCAACCAAGACAGCGAACAGTGCCGGAACACCCGAGTCAACCACAAAGTGAACCAGAAGTTGAACCCGAAACCGATTCTAACTTAGAACCAAAACCCAATATGGCTATCCCAGATCCGAAAGTGGTAGTCTTGCCCAGTAATTATCCGTTACCTAGATTCAACTCCAGATTGAACAATATAGCTAGATTTCTACGTAGCTTTGAAGATGTGGCCAAGCAAACATACGAATTCTCAGATGATAAATGCAAACAGCTGATACCAAGTTTATTCACGGATAAAGAAAGGGACCGCGTAGACGTATTAATACAGAAATATGCTTTGAATACCGATACATATGAGGAATTCAAAGAGAGGTTAATCTCTCACTTCAAGCATCCTGGTGCTAAGATGGATGTAGGTGTTAGTTTAAGGAAAGAGCTCAACGTAAACGAGAGTCAGTAACAAATTACGTACTTTACATGCAAAGCCTCATTATTAACTCAAGTCAAAAAATCCCGGAAGAAACGAACATCAATATCATTACATCAGGTTTACGACTTTACTACATTGAACGAGTGGGAACGAAACGATTCGAAACAATTCCTGAGTTACTTGAAGAATTAGTCAATATTGAAGCAGGCAGGTACCGTGTACAAAAGAAAATACGGGCTATGCATAACGAACGGCATAAACATAAAAACCTTAAACGTTAACCTTTCATATCTTCCCTTCCATCTGAAAGTAGCACCGATGTTACTTCAGAACCAGATTCAGATAGGAAAACACGTGTAAAGCTACGCATAAAATGAAGAAAGAACCAGCTGATGAAGAAATGCAAACTCTTAAAAAATTCACAAACTTAGTATGCAAGTACAAACAGGTTCTATGGTCCCGAATAATAACAGAAAGCAAAATAAACGTTTTGAATGCCGAAATTAGTATAATGGATGCCCACCAAGATAATCTCAGCAAAATAATTTTCAACAATCACATGTTCAACTTCTATCAAATGATAACTATAGATCATGGAGTGGCTACAGAAGAGGAAATCGCGCACGCAATCACTACAGCTATGCGAGACCACAGTATCGATCCCCAACACACCAGCAAAAGCAACCGTACAATAATCCATATTTTGTAAAACAGGAACGTACATTTTACCCATCTCAACAGCAATATAATTATGTACCACAGAATCAAGGTCTTGATTACAACTAACAATACTCAAATACGGTAGATAACCCGCACCATAGTATCAAAACAGGAACAGACGGACAAAATGGAGATATAATTCCAGACGTACTCGAAATTCAAGCTGTAGGGAAAACGCGCCGCAAAGTTACCAAACGTATGTAACAATATATATGCTTCCAAATCATAATAACTGTGATTGTCTTGTATCCAAACAAGAAAAATTTAAACCAACAAAACCAGAAGTTTACGCGAAGAGAACTGCTGGAAATTGGCAACAGCCACACACTCCAATTCTACTCCAAAAGTTACCATAGAATATTCATATAAAAACACGGTGCAATATTAGATACTGCATCTCAATTGAATCTAATTAGTAAAAGCATTATTAAAAATTATAAATTGATACGTTATGATATACTTAATGTTTCATGTGTAACTCAAAACACCATTACGCTTCAAGAATACGTCATTCTACCAATTCAAATAGCGAGAAAGACATTCAAAATAAAATTTTGCCTAATTTCAAATTTCCAACCAAAAAATACTATTAGAAAGTCAATTTCTTCAGGATCATAATTCGCACATAGATTATCAGTCACATGCATTCACGATTCAACGTTTCGGAAATCAACGTCAGGAAAGTCCAATAAAGTCAAGAAAGTGTAGAAAATATACAATTGCCAAAATTAGCTATAGGCCCAATTGAATAGTCTTCAACCGTATTTTGACACTAACCGTAGAATGTTTATTAGGCCACCTTCAGAGACTTACGTTCAGGTAGATTTGTTTAAACCGACCTGATATCAAGAAATTACTTTTGAACCAAATTTTGAAGTAGCAAATAAATTTCAGATTTTAGTACCAAATCAATTCTTTCTCCCGACTAGGGTATAAAAACAATAAACCCAACTGAACAAAAAAAGTGTTGCCACGTCATACTATATTGGCTAAAGCCGAAACTGTTCGTGAAATGTCCGAGGAAGAATGCAAATTCATACAGGCGGAGAAGACGCAAATATGACAGAAGGACGTATTAATTTAGAAAAAGACAGAAACTCTTTTCTAAAGATCTTTTTGATGTAGAGACGGAAGCTCCACAACACATTAGAGACCAGATCTATAATTTGCTCTATACATATGCAGACTGCTTTGTTTTGGATGAAGACCGTATAGGTACAGTAAAAGACTTGTCTTGTAAGATTATAACAATGAAGTTCCTTTCTTATGTCTACATTATCTAGTGCCAGAATCAATTCGAGAGCGTGTGGACCAACACCTAAATATTCTTTTAAAACAGAATATTATAGCTCTTATAATTCGGTTTATAACAACCCCTGTAAATTTCTTTTGAAACCAGATGGGAATATCAAACTACTACTTGATTTAAAAGTTTCAAATAAATCGTTAGTTCATCTGCACCCGAGTTTGGAACTTGTATCGCACAGAATCTGAAGTTTATCAGACCGTATTTACTATACTAAAGTGGACCTTAGGGGAGCTTTCTATCAGGTAAAACTCCATCTACAATGGCAGAACATCACCGCTTTTACCCTGCAAGGCCGACCTCAGTTCCATTTTACTCGACTCCCGCTCAGAATGGCTCCATCATTTTCAATTATGCCTATCCTAACCTCAGCTACTCTTTCAGACATTTCTCATGCCACGTTAGTAGGCTATTTAGACGATGTTATTCTTAGTTGTGATTACCCACAAGAAATTGTTTATTTCTTACGTGCTATTTTCTTCCATACCAGAGCTAGATGTATGAAATTTTCATTGCAAAAGACAGAAATCATGAAACGCTACGTTCTTACAATTGGAGTTCACATGTGTAAAGCTCTGCATTTTCTATTTTCTCAGTAGAACTGACGCAGTACATAATTTCGAAGTCCCAAATTCAGTGAAAAAATTACGTTCATTTATCTCTTTATTGTAGAAAATATACACCAAACTTCGCCGAAATTTCAGGCTGTCTATATGAAATTTTACGTAGCATTTCTAAATTCGTATTAAAAAAATCATTGGGCATTTGAAATTTTGAAGAAAGCAATATCATTAGCTCCCATTCTTCACCAATTTAGAGTTAAAGATTTTCCAAGGGTTTTTACTGACAGTAGTAGTGAAAAGATTTACCCAGAGCTACGGTGCAGTCCTCGAGCAATGTGATGCTGACAAAGACCCTAATATAAACCCAAATGGTAACCAGTAGGATTCTTCTCTAAACGTATACCTCAATCTGACACAACGAAACTAATTTATCTCCTTGAACTTCTTGCTTTGTCTGAAACAATTAAAAATTTCAGTTTCTATTGATTAGGAATAAAAGTTTAAAATATTAACCGTTTCACGAACAGCGTATTTTTACAATCGTACAGTTCAGTGTTCGCCGTGTGCTGAGAGAATACTTTCAAGCATCCCAGAGTATAACTTTGATTTAAAACTGATTCCTAGTAAAGATAATCCAGCAGACCCACTTACACGTTACATTGACAAGTTTAAAAATAATTGCGATCTTATCCACAAAGATAATCGCACAACATAAGAAGAAACCACGAATTGCACCTACATCATCAAACTTCCATATCGTGTAATGTCTCAGCGTGAACTACAGCTCACAACGGGTATATTCAAAATACACTAACTGCAATAGCACAATTTTGCACGAAAAGCAATTGCAAAGTCAGAACATGATCACTTTCTAACCGACAACAGAAATGTACCGACATTTCTTGCAAACCCTGTAGATTTAAATAAACAAAAACCAGAAGAATTGGATCACGCAGACCATTCACGACATGGGGATAATAATGTAGATCAAAAGAACGATATTCATTTATCACGTACAGTTACTGAATTATGGAAAGATCTGGAACCAATAATTGATTTGAAAAATCTATCAGAAATACGGAAAATTGATATTAATTTTGCAGATGTTCTCAGATATCTGTTAGATGAAATTACCAATCAATCCCTCAAAAATTGAAAAAAAAAACTGTTTAGATCCTTCACGATCAAAGACAACGAGCTGTATCGCATCCATAAATTTGTTAATATTACAAAATACCTTATATAAATTCTGAAAGAGCTTCAGGATAAACTTTTTGTATTTCTCCATGAACCCACACATTAAGGCTTTACCCAACATTTAATATGTTCTTAAATCGTGTATATATTCCATTTATGAGACGATATATCATAAGCGCAATTGAAAACTTTTTAGGCCGCGAGATAGCTAAGCAAAAAAAGAAAAACCTTATCTCATTCCCTCGAACTTTTACAGTAAAAACAGGACCGTTTTACAGTATTTACATGTATGAATGTGGAAAACTAAAGAAAACAGTTTCCATAAATCAGTTTATCATAATCTGTATTGAAAACACAACCCGTTTTATAATCGCCAAGGCGGTTTCCAATTTAGACTCCAAAATTCTTGTAAAATTTCTGGAACCAAACATACTGCTAAAATACGGAACGCCGCATCCGATTTATTTAGATAAGTAAGGAAGTCACATATCACTAAAGTTTATAGAATACTGTAACAATCTTGGTATTTCTATTCGATTTTGTGAGCCTAAACAGTATCACATGATAGGAGCCGTTGAGAGAAATATTCAAACTCTCAAAGTCACTCTTCCAGCAGTAGCTCGAACTAACCCCAAACGTTGGGACGAATTTTTACCTCTTACAGTCTTCAATTTAAACATCCATATCCATACAACTTTACGAGAATCACCATTCGTGCTGCTACATGTGTATCAACCAAAATTGTCTTTCAAGGCACTTTTAGATGTTTCTTACTCCAATGTCACCTACGAACAACGACTAACGAAAATGAAACTTAAATCATTAGAGCCATCGTATACTAAAATTTAGAGAAAAGGTTTCAAGTACACGAAGCTGGAATGTTGCAAAAAGACAAACAAACCATTCCAATTTTCATTCAGAATTTGTCAAATTTTCAAAATACTAGTCACTTATTTACAGAATATTACTACTTTCCAGGTAAAGTGATTTCTAAACAAACATGCCAAATATACGAGAGGAGAAACACGCCAAAGATCAGTTGATGTTACTCGTCTTAAAATATTCCAAAAGAAAAAGTAAGAATAATTTTATACCGAATAATTATTTATCCCATTAGGCGCGAGATTTGTTAACTTTAGAGAATTTTGCTCAGGATTGTTGAAGACATAACTTCAGTGTGCTATAACGCTGTTTCATATCAATGATGAAATGCTGATGAGCTCTACTAATCTGCTCGTTATAGAAACATCTATTTCGAAAGTGACGCCAATAATCTATTTTGAAAGGGACTTAATGTTCCATACTTATAAAACAGGATTTGATAGTTAATAAGTGTGATATATTGCAAACGTTCGCACGTTTAAGTTCAAATCCTACTCACGCACATAAGATCGTATAGAATATACATTTGAGGAAAACTCAAGTACCATTGTAATCGTAGTTTATAGTACATATCTCGCCAAGAAAATATGAGAACATTTAGGATTCAGACAGACCGATAACCACGCGTTACGGCAGTAAATGTAATATTTAGTTTCATTAAGATTATATTTCACGCCATATTATGCCATGCGTCGAATCAATTTTTATTAGTGCTATATCAATGAAAATATTCTATACCTTTTCCCGTATTTGAAGTTTGAAAGGAGATAGTAGCATACTCTTCGACAATATTCATGCTACATATTAAATATCAAAGAATGACAAAAAAAATATAATTTACGTCAGTTTATTAATTCAACTGATACGTCATTCAAGTTTAATAAAGATATATCAGAAATACTTCGTTTATATTTTAATACAATGTTCATTCATAGAGTTGCAAGAGCTGCACTTGCATATAATATGCCAATGGTGAAAGAAAGTCTACAAGTACAAAAATCAATTTTAGCAGTCTGTAATCAAACTACGATAATTCAGTGTAAATCATTAGAGCTATTAGTTTTCATGAGAAGAAAAACATCGAATTATTTTTCAACATCGGTATCCTTAAGGTTGGCAACAAAACATATACTTTAACAATCCAAAATATATATACCTTAGATGCATTCATAGGAAACACTTTCAGGATTTCTTTATTTAGTTTCATAATGACGAATTTATTAGTAATTCTTGACGCAAAATGAGTAATAAATCTAAAATATTCTAGGTAACTTAATGTTTAGTACTTTTATTCATTTCCTACCATAACAACTTATGACATCAGGAGTAGTAGCATCATAGTACATAGGCCACGCCTCTCGACACTTCAGCTTTGTTTACACATCCAGTATTAGTTCCCACAAAACGACAATCTTATGTTCTGTTCATTTCCACTTTAATTTTTGACGAACATCTTTAGAGCTCGACAGCAATCATCATATTTCGCGCACTACTATAATACTATTCTCTCTTCCCTCTACTGGATACTAAACAGGCAAAATAAAGGATCGCCACACGAGTTTTTTTTCTCTCTACGATTTGTAAAGAACAACCACACAACGCTTCTATCTATTTCAATAGCGTATATCCACGTTATCTAAACTATAACATACATCCCCAACATTTAGAGTAAATTTTACAGATAGTTTTCTTTAACGAATTCATGTATATAGTCACCCACTTTATGCACAGTCTATACTTACATTAATTTAATTTCTTTTAGGTGAATAATTCCGAGCATCATAAACCAAGAATCTTTCTTCAATCGCCCTTTTTTCATCGCATCTAGCCAACTTCCTTCGATTTTAATAGCTTTTATCTGGTATTTGTACTACCACTGCAGTACAAAAACAAACCCAGAACCAAAAACATCGAATGATATACAATTACAAGAACTAGAAATGATCACCATTCGGGACAACACGGTACCATCTTCACCGCAAGTAGCTCCACTTACTACTATTTTAGTAGAAATGTCGAGACATAGCAAAAGGATTCCGAAATAATCAACAACTTTGTCAACTAACGTCGGAACTAGCGTAAGTAGGATACTGATACATATACAAATACAAAACAAATATATCTTAAGAATATCTAACATAATTAACATAACTTCATAATGCCCAAGCGGATATTACAACCATAAGAACCATGTTATATAAGAGATCTTAACTAACCTGATATTCAATGTTTGATGGGAAATAAGGTCTAGACAAAAGATGGTCGTTTAAGCACTTCTGAATGATGAACGTTGGAGGAGAATTATGACGATTCTCATTTGAGGATGATAAAACAGTTTGAAAGATGTTCTGCTGTTCGTGATCAAATAGTACTGTCTTTTGTAATACACTCCTAGACCAACTGAAGTTGTTTGAAGCAAAGTCCGTAAACGTAGAAAATAACCAGGGTCCGTAGAAGTCTTAACTTAGAAGCTTTGTAGAATATTGCTGATGTACCTGAGGATTAAACAACTGTCCTAAGACTGATGTCGGACTGAGGCGACGCGATAACAAAAGATTTTTGTTATACTACTTGATATTGGGATGCCAGTGTCTCTACTCTTTTACTGAACATGGCATCCTGTTCAGGTATTTTGCACCGGTTATTATAACATCTTTCTTTTATAAGATTGGCAGCGAGTCATGCTTTCAATCAAAAACGAAAATTCGTTGAGCAACTCATGACAGACCATAAAATTATTTTCCAACTGTCGTACCAATGCTCCCTGTCCCAATGAATTTAGATGTTTGAAGATAAATTTGACATATAAGTAATTTTCATATTTTTTATATGATTTCTATTATACAAAGTAATATGCTTCGGATCAAATACTTTTAAACATACTAGATTAACAACATAACGTTTATTTTATTGACTTCACACTTAAGACATAAGAATACAAATTTTAAGGACCAACTTCGGTGTAAAAGAATATCTTCGTTAAATTCGAATTTATTGCAAATAAATTTGTAAAGTGTTAGTTTGTTAATAACTCACCTTACTATTGAAATCCCTAGTGTTTCTTGTCGTTCAAAAGATCGACATTTTCTTTCTAATAAGAGGTTCCTACCTTTTATTGAAGAAATTAGCAGACAGTCGGCAATCAATATTGGATTTTACCAAAAAGAGGCAGATCTGAAATAACCTAAAATGAAAGTAACTACTTAGCGCCTGTACTACTATATTACTATCCGTACAATTTTAAATCTCCTGTTCACACTCTAAAACCACTGGCGGGAAAAATGACATTTGAGTTTTCTAATCACAGTTAGCATAAGTATCTGTTATCAACTAGAACAAACAGAAGGCAAGATAAGATACGACAAAATGCGTTTTATGGTCGGTAACAGCATTATGGTTCACGCTTGTCCCAGCAGAAGACACGAGTATCAAACGCCATTATGTTGAGGTTTGGAGCTGTAGACAGAGTCTGCTTGCCAGTCTGAATAGTGAACAGTTAGAAAAGGGTCCATCACAGTTCACTTGTTAAAATTATTGATATGTTGAAAACGCGTGTGATTATTTTCCAATCATAATACGGAACAACCACTCATAATACGGAGCGCATAATTTTTACCTAAAACACGGGACATTCCATATTATACGGGACAGGTGGCAATCATAAACACGATCCTTTTCAATGTCTTACCTCAGTCACCGCCAACTCAATCGATTTTCTAATATCAAACATGATCAAGAAAAAATCGTTAATAAACACAGGGAACAGATAGTGAGAATCAAACTCCCCTGGTCCTAAAGTAAGGTACCTAGTCAATATTTGCCGTATGGAAGTTCTAAAAGCGTGAGAAATGACCGTGAGGAAAACCACTCCGAGATTTAATCCCCGGACCACCAACAAAGCTGATCTACTAAGATAGACTCATATTCAGGTATTCTTATAACCAATGCTATCAATAAAACCAAAGGGAATATAAGCGAGCCTTAAACGAGTTGCGAGACTTTCCAATGTTCACATTTTCCATTTTTCAACGTTACATGTTATAAATCAACGCTTCATTGTAGACACAAATACGCCTAAGACTCCACTGTCAACCCTACGTCCTTGTTTACCCGAGAATGAAGCCCTGACACCCTCAACGTGCATTTTGCACCGAAAGTCATGAGTTGAGGATCACTGTCTTACCTGAATGTACTCATCGAGCACAAAGTGAAGTTTGCGTAAATCATTATAGCCTGTCCACTCCGGAGCAAAAAATCGAAGTACTGGCAAAGCATTCAAAATCATTCCACTTCGAGCTAGTGAATCCTCGACTGCATCTATAGACAACAGCATCTGACGTAGTATATGGTCGTCATAAGGAAAGGTGTGTCCTCCAATCATACCCCAAAGACAGTTAATAACTGGTGCCTGAAATGAACGCTCCATTGGTAGCCCTTGTTTTCCTAATTCTTCGCTTTTTCTTTCTAAATAAGATACAAACTGGAGGCCTTCTTCAATGATTATGGGTTCCATGCTGTTCTTGCCAAATCCCAACTCTCTTAATATCTTTATGGCTATTACTCTTTTCTTCATGCACGCTTCTCCATTTTGAAACAGTATAGCTAAAAGAAAAAATATAGATTTAGTTTTTGAAAAACATACTCGCTTATATGTACTAACTACTTTGTAGAATTAATACATTATAAATGTTTAAGGTTACTGAATCAAAGGGTGCGTTAAGTTAGTGGCCTGGTTTGTAGTTTTCCTAAGTTTGTGGTCCGGTCCATGGCAATCATGCAGTGTATACATTGGCCAGTGTCCTTTATAATAATGATATTATTATTATTAATATTATTATTATTATTATTATTATTATTATTATTAAGATGATGACGACTATTAGTATCCCAGAACTTTAAATTTTGATATCAGATCGTACACCGATACGTAGTTTCTGCATTTAAATTAAAGTACTTTACTTTTGTTATATGTATACATTAATCAATATTTTTACCTGTGCTATATAGTATTTAAAGATTGATATATTTTCCATCCACGTATTCTATCACGAATTTTTAACCGGGTGTGTTAAGCAATATTGCATTATATATGTTAATAATATGTTGATACCTTTTATCTGGTAATTCCATTATTGTACTATCAAGGAACTTCATTCTTAACGGTAGAATATCATGAAATGATATATTTATCGTACGGGTTGGTAAAGCTGGATGTATATCTTATGTTCGCTTCTAAAAGATGTCATGATCGATGGTCTGGTCAGGCCCGGCCACTAACCTAACACAGTCAAATAAAATACATACACTAATTATTGCGCCTAGTAAAATCTTTATATTTACTGTTATCATCGCGTAGTCACGGACTTTTCAATTTCTTCATGTAGTGTAGTTGTGAATGACAAGGTATCAATTTTGTTCATTTGAACTAATTCAACATAACGAACATAATCATATTAATATTGTTATTAAAACCACTAAATGTATTTTCTTAACAGTAAATGTGGATAATTTCTTCAATGATTGTGTAGTCCTTTGCATGTTGTCGCACTGAAGTCACTCAATCCAATAAATGCGGTTATGTTAAGTAACAAATATTAAATACAAAGAAAAGAAAATTTAATTTCTAAGATATATTCAAAGAACGTATATGAAGTAGTCACTGATTAAGGACAATACATATTGAAATTTTCCAAATGATTTTAATGGTGGGCGACAAAAGTATTTCAGACTTTAAATAGAAGTTCTGATTATGTTGTGATTACATGTTTATTCTTGAAGAGTAGGCTTCAAAGGAATGACCCAAATACATTCGGTGTGTTGGGTTTTCATTATCTATATGCCTCTCAACGCTTCTAAATTATTGAATGTATTGCAAATTACGTAAAATTTACAATTCAGAAAACATATAATGACATGATTAATATAAAGATTTATCTTTTTAATTTTTATGATATAACTTATGCATCTAACAATTTAATTTGCTCTTAGTTCATTTCACTACTATAACAGGACGTGAAAGTTCAAAATTCTCTCTAGGAAGCTCGGATTTCAGCCTAAAACTTATTTTTAGTTGAGATGAAACCGATTTATTTTACTCCTTCCATAAACAACGGAAACTTACCTCCATTTCCTTTGTATATATAATTTGTAGTAGGCCATGATTCACGACCTTCTGTTGTTTTACTAGTCAGAACTTGTTTCACTAAATCCTGCCCTGAGACATGTACGTGATTTATACCAAACATTCTTTGGCAAAACACTTTGCCATATACCTTAACACCGTAAAGACCTATACGCTTCATGGAACGAAACTTGGGCCAATGAAATGCATACCAATAGCAATTTCCCACCAATGGAAGTGACACTGGTCCTGTAAAAAAAATGTAAGTAAAATAAATGTTAAAACATTCCTTGCTATAATGAATTCTAACTACAAAATGTAAATGTGTTTGAGGTACACCATACAGGCTGTAAATAATTCTACAGGTAAATTTTGGCTACTGAATTTCAGATGCGAGAGGAAAGCAAAAAAGTTATCGTAATCATTTGTCCAACACCGATTCGTTATCAAGATAGAGATTACATAACTTTACATAACTTAGAGCCCCAAAGCGATTTCTTCTAATAGATAAAATCATTTTAAAATCAATATTTTTCGACAAATCATGAGTGAAATATCAAAGCTGAAATTAATTATTTAGTCATTAGTGTGTACCCATATAATTAATATTAGAAATTACAATGCTATAAGTGTTGCAAGTGAGTAGTATAGAAAATGAATTGACACGGTAAAATTTTATTTTATATATATTAGTTCACACGGTTGGAAATGTCAATTCTGTTCTGTGTGCCTGGGTATAGTTTTGTACCCACTGCATGTTCTAGTGTTTGTGAGAGGCTGCGCGATTTTACATACAGTTTATTATTCAAGTTTTGAGTAGTAAAGTTTGACTTCTTCGTCTGTCACTAATGTTAGGTTTGTCAGCGGCATCTGAGAAACGCTGCAATCCTTATCTGTTGATAATATTGGACAATTATATCGATATGACGTGTCAAAAGGTTACCAACAGTGGACGAATTGTATTATTATTGCGGCAACATACTACTAACATGGTACAATTTTATTTTCTTGTAAAGTCGATAAACAGAAGGGTTTCGATAGCAGTTCCACTCTGTTAGTGTATTAAAATTAATTTTCTTATGTACACGGGTGCAGTTGAAAATCGAACGAATTCCTTACTTATGACTATTTTCTTTATTTGTCGTTCGATTTTCATAATTTTTGAATATGTTGCATTTGTTCATGCCACAAATCTTTTGATCGAACAAAATTTAATGAAATTGAAAAAAAAAATTTCGATTTTTCGAGATTGAAAAAACTTTTTTTTCACTTTCTTTAAATTTCGTTCTATGAAACTGTTTGGGGTATAGAGAAATGCAACATATTCAAAAATGAAGAATTGAAAGTTTTTTCAATTTTTCTTTAGTTTGATGATTTTCGTCACTTATGAATATTTTCTTTATTTGTCGTTCGATTTTCCTCATTTTTGAATATGTTGCATTTCTCTATACCCCAAACCTTTTGATCGAACGAAATTTCAAGAAAATGAAAAAAACTTTTTTTCGAATTTTCCGAAGAAAAGTTCGTGGTGTCTACTAATTTTGTGACTTGAAATTCCCTGAGTTTTCCAGGTTTTCCAAGATATTTTTTCAACATCCGCTGAGTTCTTAGTATAGTCAATACTTTAGTATTTACAACATAAAGTGAACCACTCAATGTCATGAAAAGCAAGCACAACTCCAATTTTTAGCTCTCTACAGTATATATAGAAAAGATGACGTAACTATATATAAATTTTCCTCATGGAATATGTTTTCCCCGCTCCGTAACCTCACCTTGGTTACCCAAAGATTTAGTACTTACAAATACGAGTTTAATGGAGCTCTGATATAAATGGCTACTACAAATATGAAGTATTGTTCATATTTCACTTCTGCAAGAAATGATAGAAGTATGTACCATTTTATATGTGTAAGTTGTTAAAAATCATTAAAACTTTCACTAGTGCTAAGCTACAATCTGCCCTCCGTGATGTTTAATTTATATTAAAAAGAATGTGTTACACGCCACAAGTCACCAGTTATGGCATGGTCTTGAAGACATTTTTCACGTGTGAAAGAAAGAAACTTCATCTGGATATACAATTAAAATTTCTGGACAATTATTAGTACAATTCTCACCTCCGTTACTCAGAACTGACCACAAAGGTAAGATTTTATCACAAAGCCTCACAAACAGAATATTTAATTAGGAATATAATTCTCAAAATAAAACAATGTTTGTTTTCGTACAAATACTTCTTGAGACACCGAACCGCCGTAGCTAAATGGTAGAGCTTTGGCATAGCATTCAGGAGGTCGTGGGTTCGATCCCAGCGGACGAGCATTCTGTCTGAGGTTTTTCCAGAGCTTTCTCTCAGTCACAGAAGGCAAATGTTGGGATGACACCTTCAACGTAGGTCCTCGTCGACACCTTTCCGAGTCCTTTCCCGTCGTCTATCCCGGACTGAGCCTTAGATGGCTAAAGGCCATAAATAAAATTTAATTCTTATGATCTCTACAAATCTGCTTTCATAACGCATAAATCTAAGATGCTGCATTTGTTTGAAATGTTAAAAGGGATACCTAAATAATATTAGACTGTAAATAGTTATTTTATGTGATACAAATTAAAGTCTTACGAAAAGGACTGTTCTCTTTATTATATTTATGGTCCCTACTAAGAGTTTCACACTTTGTTCTGACCTCCGTCATTACTGATTTCTGAGAAGATACATTTATTGAAAAATAGTTTTCAGCTAACTCGGACACAGGTATATTTGATCAAAGTTTTACCCTGTAAAAAATTATATTGCAATATCGTTATTTTTAACACATACGAGTAATTTTTCGAAAAATGTCAAATCCAAAATTTACCTTTGTGCAAAGAATCACCCTTTATACACAGTTTATAAGAACTCTTTCCTACTCTACTAAGAGACACATGTCTAACAAACTGAAGAAATATCCTCTCGAAAAGTATAACTGTATATTGACTTGCTAATACTGTCAAACTGGTGGCATCATATTTTAACTTCCAAGTTATATTAATACAAACTCACTTCATACAAGTCCGATCAACATAATTTTACGTTAAACAAATCGTTAATAATTTAGAGATAATTATTTTTTTTTTTTTACTGTTAAAGAATATGAGTCGCCGTGGTTCAGTAGGTAGCGTGTCTGACTACGAATCAGGCGGCCCAGGTTCACAGGCCGACCAGGACCCTGGAGACTTTTCTCGCAACGTTCCCATGCCTGGCGCTCAGAGGTATACTCAGCCTCCTATTGAATTGAGTACCAAAGTATCCTTGGTATTCCTGGATACCTTGGAAGGTAAAGGCGGTTGGGTGTGGGACTGACCACTCCACTTCAGAACATAACGTAGATCGCGAATATTGCCAAGTCTTAGTGCTATGTTACAGTCTAACGTGCCATGTGAAACTTACGAAATAGCAAGCCGATCTCGGCAGTTGCGGGGAGTAAGATGATCAGCTACTCTCCAAGAGCTCGTGGGTTCGAACCCCGCTTGGATCATGCATGTTTGATGATATTTAACATTTCACTCGTATAATCGATACGACACGAACTTGATAGTAACTTTATAAAATGGTTTATTCAAAATAATGTTTATCGAAGTTAAAATAAAATAGCAAGTAATGTTGCCGCAGGTTGCCGCAATTGAAACTTTCAAATAAAGGAAATTAAAACGTAGGGAAGTCTCTCATCGCGTGACTCGACTAAAAACAGCTGCGTGACGTTAAGTCAAAACAGGTATATTCGACATAATTAACTATCTTCACCTATCTAGGAAAGAAAGAAGAATACTATTTTTTTTTTAATATTGTTATAGCCATGTTTTAGTGTCTCGTACCAAGGTTATTACCATCATAAAAACTGTTTGCTTTCCCTTTAGTCGTCTCAATTAAATTTAAAGTGTACAGTTATTCTTCTATGTTCTGCTCATACTTGAAATGGACAAGACAAGAACTTACAGAAGTTTCTCGTTAAATATGAATGAAAGTAAACAGCTTCAACATTTTGGTTACGATTATAATCTGAACGTGATTCTTATACAAGAAGCTTCCGACTCTAAACATTATATGCTTAATTACACGTATAAGCACAACATTATCAATGCACAAGGTCTCTGGACTGCTTGTTTATTACGTAATTATGTGATATAAAACGAATTAAACGGCGCCCGATTAGTCTATTTTAACAATGAAATATGAACAGTCTTCACGTAATGGTTATTCTGGTACCAGTGGTCACAACACGAGAAGATTTCATAAATTTTGATATTGCACCAGATTACACAGTATCCCAAATCCAATATTTTCCCAGGAGGTATTTTGGGATCGTAGGAGAAAAGCGGAAGTGTATACTTTCCTGTTTTAAATAAACTTGTAACTAATTTGCAGTTTCTTGATGAATTTTCTACTTTTAAAATGAGGAATGTGGTTAATACCAATGCTACCGTTCTGTTGTTTCCAGATGTGATTGCTTTTACACAGACCATGGCTTATTACAAAACATTACTGACAGTGAACTTGAACTATTTTGCTGAAAAAATGCGGTTATTATTACTATGAGACGACCTGATACTAAACATTTTCATTAATATTGTTATTACGCATTCATAACAGAGAAATGTTTCATTTAATTATTCAATCAATATTGACATATGACGACTTTAATCAGAGATTACTAAAACCGCTTTGATTCCTATCTCAATTAGTAAATTCAAGTTTTAGAATTTATAGATTAGAAAAATATAAAATTCGGGCATTTTCATACTCATGACATTTACAGCCTAGCCTTCACTTACTTTTGAAGCTAGGGACTTCAACACGTAATATGAGGAATTCAGAATATGTGTGATTAGCTATGTAAAAAGGGTTGCAGTGCCATTTGCCACCAAATAGTAATAATAAGTTAAAATTTTCACGAAAATTAAGTATTTCTCATCCTTTATGAATTGGCACAACAAAATTCAATCGTACAATGACCTATGTTAAATGAGCAATAATAATGATCTTTCGAAAATAGCTTTCTACATGATCGGACACTATTATATCCTAGATCGGTTTCACATGAAAATTTCCAACTAATGGTTCTAGTTTTCGAAACAAAAGAAATCTAATAACGAGAGTTAAACCTCAAAATGAGAGCACTGGTAGCTTGAATGTGCCACACATAATCTAAACCTGATTATTCTTCTCATACTTACAAGGACAAGTAGGAAAGTGACATCACCTAACTGCCACATATTACACACATCCATTGAAAGGTCTCATGCCAAACGATTAGATTGCCCAAATGTAAGTAAGTAGTAAGAGCTATGGCCACTAGAGGGCCAGGAACTTTATATGCTTTATCCCATGTCCTACTCTACTTACGATCACCATACTTAAAGTTATTACTTACTTCACTGAATTCACTGGATTACTTGCAGTCCAGTGAATTATATATGTCAAGGACACAAGTGTCAAGGACACCTATAAAGAGAACTCCGGGTACGAAAGGTCTTTGAAAAAGTGCATTAACTGCCCTTAATATATTAGAAATGTCTCGTAGTTACGTTGTTTAACCTTTAATAAGGAAGTAACACTGTGTACTCTTCAAAAGCAGGTGTGTTTTCATACAGATCAAAAAAGTCAAAATAATTTGACCAATCTGTAGACAGATCTCATGTTCAATATGTAAATGATATTTGCTCGAAATTAGATAGGAAGAAGGAAGCTCAGCGGTGTAGCCAGACAAATTGTCGCGAGGGGCACCTTTACAAATACCAAAGGGTATCATACTTCGTCTTTATCCAAATAGTTCAACGTTTATTCAAGCAAGGTTTAGTGTATAGTGTATCTTAAATCGTCCAGCTTGGCTGCTCGATGGCTTTCATTTTTTAACTACTTGTATCCCTTAAAAAAAGAATAGTTCAAAACGGGTATTCTTTTATTTTTAGAGCAACCGATTAATTAATGGCGGTCATTTTTAGTATTGCGACGCATACCAGAATTTGCGTCAGCAGATGTTTACGCGAAATGTAATACCTGCGGACTAGTTTTTCATAGGCTATTCAAACAAAAATCATTCTTTCCAGTAACGTCTGCTTTATAATTTTAGTCCTCTGAAAAAAAAAAAACTAAAACGTAATCGAACTGGTCAAAACGATATCCAAATTTAATTGTCCAAATAGAATCAATTTCGGTTTTCAGGTTCTTTTTCGCCCGGAAGGGATTGAATATTAAAGTTGATTTCTTGTACATAATTACATACCAAAGTATATTCTAATTATACAGTATATGCGGAAGGCTGATATATGCTCCCTTGATATTTTATGAATATTTTGAAAATGCAAAAATTTGTATTTTATGCATATTGGAGGCCCAGTAGCTCTAGTGGGACAAAATATAAAGATCTATTTTTTTTCATACGTTATACATTTATGTCAGGAAAAAGTACGATATAATTTTGAACTTTAATTATATTTGATTTTGAAGGAATTTACAAATTTGCAAATTGTTGATGAATGATGCTCGTGCACGCTTTGATAGGAACGTTGAAGCTCTGACGAGAGATTAGATAAAGATCTAATTATTCCTCAATTTATACACGTATCTCAGGAGCAAGTACAGTAGAAATTTCAACTTTGATATTTGAGTTTCAAGGGAGTTACAGATTTGCAAATTGGGGTTAAATAATGGTCGTGCGTTCATATTTACATGCGTCCATTCATTTCCACCAAATTTTGCAAATGGATTTCCTTTATAGTGTACCAGGTTATAGAGATATTTCGGGTTCAGTATTGCAACTAATTCTCAGTGTTGCCACCTTTTCAAAAATCAGTTTCCCGAATTGTTTCAGTAGCGTTGAACTTACCTGTACGAAACTTCGCATAAGTTTCATTCGACACAATATGTTAATACTGTCGGTTTCCCAACCCCCAAGCATCCCAATTGTCAGCGTTACAAGCCCATTTTAAAATTTAAAATTTAATTGATACAAATCTTTTTATATAAATCTACAGGGTAGCTGAAAAGTCTCTTTACATTATAATTAATTCGGAAACGAATTCATTTGTCGCAAAAAGTCTTACATTTGTGGCTAAAATAAGAAATTAACAAGCTTAAACGTATTGCAGAGTTAGGAATTTGTAAGAAAATAAAGAATAAAAACATAACTGCATACAGTGTTTCTTTCAAAGGGGTAACGAGGGATATTATCCCCCAGACTGAGTCAATCACCCCTCCAATTAAGACCAGCAAATTTTGTTACACTAAGGCTAATTCATTGTTCTATTAGAATTACTACCTACATAGTGAATCGAACAAGTAACCTTGAAAATTTGCAATTCAAAATTTTAAGCGTAAGTAATACTTTACCTTGTGATACCTAGTGAAAATTTCGTTTCTGAAAATGTAACATTATGGAAAGGTGACTAGTGAAAAAAAAGAAATCAGTTTCTGGGATAAGTCAATGTAATATAGTTTTTCGAAGGAACAGGACGTTCTAAATGCAATGTGCATCTGTATGTATGTGTGACAGATAGAATTATTAGTACAGTAAAACCTCGTTAATCCGGAATATTTTTCGAAGGAAACTAAAGTGATTTTTGGTCAGTTTCAAAGTACCTGTAAATCGTTTACAAGTGATCGCCTCGAATTCATTTTCAGCGGCGTATATATGCGGCAGTGTTGTACTGTATTTGTTTCAATTTATTAAAATAAATTTTGTCATTTAAAAAATAAACCATTTTGGAAATTGTGTTTCTGTATTTGCAAACGTTATAACATTATAAAATCTTTCATCTTGTTTATCCTGTATTTAGTTTGCGCGAAACGGGTCCGGTCCCATCAAGTCCGAGTGAGCAAGGCTTTGGTTTATGTCAAATAAATGAATGGATGTGGTAGTTGCATGAATGGGAGACGTAATGCATGATTTTCCATGTAGTAGATACAGAAACCTTTCGTGAATTTAGTGTCAACGTAATACACATACTTGTTTAATTCCTTTCCATGTCCTTTCATTATTTTTTCTGTGAAACCTCTGAGGCCTCGCCACACACCTTGATGTCTATCTCCCGCTAGAGAGTTACATCCTCTCTCTTTCCCCACTTCGGAACATTTAAAATACCCCCAGAGCATTTTTGCGGAAAGAAACACTGACCATATAATTTCAGTGACAGTAAACGGGCTTTCCGGCAACCCTGGACACACTTTCACATCGACGTACACTAAATTTTGTACACGTCCGCATTACGTACTAGGACAGGTAATAGCGGAACTCCGGGCGCTGCAGTTATCGGTGTTGCTAACGAATTTCAAAATTTTAATATTCATAATTCCTCTTACAATGTTGTCATTTTCTAAACCAGAGATCGATATTTAGCTACCAGAACATGTCATAGAGAGAGAGATACTCCGGGCTCTGCAGGTGCCACTGCTGTCAGCGTTTCCAACCAATTGCAAAAACATATTTCAAATTATTTCCATACAATTAACGTATGTGCACCAAACTTCTTTAGCTACTAGGGCAGGTCATATAGGTACTCTTCCACTAGGACACTACACCACTGAGAAATAGGACACATTAACAGAACCGAAATATATCTTTGTCTTGGCCCAGAACTTAAATAACACGTATGTAAACTTTGGTATAAATCAATGCAGATATATTGTGAAGACTGTTTGTTTTAATTAGTTGGCAACACTGGCAAACCTTTATGACGTGCTCCTGGAGCTAAGGAACACGTATGCAAAATTTGAGTGAAATCAATAAACACATGTAGATTTAAATAAATGACATAGGGACAGAGAGACAGAGAGACAAGCTTTCTGTTTTATAATTATATAAATAAGATTTCTGTTAGGGCAATACTTGGATTTTTTTATTATTATTATTATTATTTGAACAATCTTACTTTGACCATTTTTCACTTAGGATATTTCTATTGCAACGTATTTTCATTTGGACATTCGTAAGTTTACACTTTTGTTCAAGACGTCTTTTTATTGGACATTTTGCCATTTGGACATCGTTTTCCTTCGGACATTTTTTCACTTCGAACATTTTTGCATTGGACATTTTTGGTTTTGGACATTTTTTCTTTGGACATTTTTGTCTTTGGACATCTTTGTCTCTAGACATTTTATTTCGGACATTTCTAACATTGAACATTGTTGTTTTGGACTTTTTTGGTTTTGGGCATTTTTTTACTTCG
>JAGDQP010001760.1:0-23349 GCA_022664845.1 Lepisma saccharinum | reverse complement strand
TTTGTCTTTGGACATCTTTGTCTCTAGACATTTTATTTCGGCATTTTTTCACTTCGAACATTTTTGCTTTGGACTTTTTTGGTTTTGGGCATTTTTTTACTTCGGACATTTTTACTTTGAATATTTTTGTTTTGGACATTTTTGATTGTGGATATAATTGACTTTGGACCTGTTTGATTTTAACATTTTGCTTTGGACATTATGACTGCGCACCATGAAAGAGTTGCCGGACTATTTTGTAGCACGCCAATAGATTGGAGTAGAAGGTTGCATACGCAGCAAGTGTGTACGCTGTGTTGACATCGGAAGTTGTTATAGTGGTGTCTTTGTGATCACGTGTGTCTGGTAGACTGCGATTACATCATGGGCACAACCACAAAGGTCATGAGCAGTCCTTCACATCCACGATCATCACCGGTGACAAATCTTGGGTCTACGGGTACAACACCAAGACAAAACGTCAGTCTTCGCAATATAAGAAACCATCATCTCCACGACCGGAGAAGGCGAGAATGATCCGCAACTATACGAAGACCACACTCGTTGTGTTTCTCGGCTTAAACAGCACTGTTCATCGCGAATTGGTCCCCCAGGGCTAGACTGTCAAAAGATAGTTTTACTGAGGCGTTCTTCGGCATTTGAGGTAGAACATTTGGAGAAAGCGACCGCATCTGTTGCTCATGCAGTATTGGATTCTTTGTGATGGCAATGTACTTTGTCACCAAGCATTCCTCGTTCGCGAATTTCTTCACAACCACATGTTATCGCTTCTGCATCCGCCCTGATCGCTAGATTTATCTCCCACGGCATTGTTCCTTTTCCCGAAGATGAAGCTGCTGCTGAAAAATCGCCATTTTCACACTGTTGTCGAGATCCAGCGTGAATCGCAAAATATTATCGACTCGCTGATACAAAATGACTTCAAGCAATGCCAGGAATGCTGATGCTGATGCATTTCTGCGATGGTGATTATTTTGAAGGTGATTGTGTTCAAATTGAAGTACTGTATTTCTTGTCAACATAGCTAATCCGGGAACTTTTTGATACACCCATGTATATGTAGGCACGAGTTAATTGAAAAGTATCTAAGGAACAACCTGATTGCTTTATTGTAACGAAATCAAGACAAATATTTCTATGGGATATCCATTTTATAACTATAAATAAGCAAAGGATCTCCTACTTATATAATCTAAGATATCACAATAATTATAGGATTAATGCCACAATTGTTACAAAAAAAATAACACTAACTTGTAGAAAATTTCCAACAACAACTAACATTAACAAACTTTTATTGAAATGTTCCACTGCACGAAGAGCTTAAGCTAGTGAAAGCTAATTTAATTAGTGATTAGAAGTAATTTGATTTACCTGGAAGAGCCCCTTTTCTTTGCAGTATTTTCCAATATGCAAACAGCATCAAGGAAATAAATATTAAAATCCACGACCACATTTCCTTTTTCAGATTTTTAACTGTTGCGCTAAAAATTGGTACCCAGCTGTTCACTGAAGAAAGAAATTAGTTCACAACTAAATTAGTACTTCACAAACGCAATGAAGCAAACACACACACAAATAAAATTTCAAAGGAAAGAACAAACAAACTACATTTTACTCATGATTCAATTTTCGTTTAAATAAACCGTTTGTTACAAGTAATTACCGAGCAAGCGATCTTCTATACGTGGCACAAAGCTTGTAGAAGAATGAAGCAGATCAAATATGAAAACAAGATAACTGTACGTCCCTTATAAGGTTCGTGACTGTTCCATCTTCATAATTATAAGACAGAAAAAAATGTATTATTTTAGCATGTAAATTTTAAATCATCGCTCATACTCCCTGTCAACTTATATATCTGTTTACCAAATCTATAACGACATCACTATTCTTAATGTATTTTTTATTTCTATATTTTATGGCTCAGGATGGTTATAGTAGTCCATGTGATGCGGAAGAAGTCAGCCAGGGCCTATTTGAGAGATACCAGACGGGCTTAGCCCTAGTGTACCTGAGGCGAAACCCTACGATATCCTCAAACTAAATGGTAAGACACTGGAGCCTAGTACCTGCAGAATGCAAAGATAACGCTCTACCCGCTGAGCTAAGGTTGCTCCAGTATGTAATCCATTCATTGCTTGATTGATTTATTGATTGACTCATAGATCAAGTAATTAATTAATTACATCGTTAATTGATGCATTTATTCGTTCATTGATTAATTGACTCTTTGATTGATGCATTCATTTATTGACTCAGTGTTTTTTTCATTCATTCATTCATTTATTAATTCGTTGATTGTTTAATTGCGTCATTGGTTGACTCATTGATTGATTGATTCATTCGTTCATTTATTGACTCATTGATTAATTCACTCATGTATTTATTAACTCGTTGACTGATTTATTCATTCAATGATTTACGTATTTATCGACTCATTGATTGATTTGTTCATGTATTTAGTGACTCGTTGATTGATTTATTCATTCAATTATTGATTTAATGATTCATTCATTCATTTATTGATTCATGAAATGAGTAAGTGAAGAGAACGAGGTACTGGAGATTAATTTACAGTATTTGAGATCAATGTCGAACACCAATGCAGAGTAATGTTTGGGAGTAAAAACCAAATACTAAACGGAGAAAATATACAGGAAATGTAAATGAAATAATTATGAACACAAGAAAAATCAGAAGAAAATATATAGAATTTTTAATCTAAAAGTTACTCAAATCTTGAATCACTATCTTCATAATCGCAGCAGATAGAAAAAGCAGCTGTATTCATGGACTTCATGTAATAAAAATAGATATAGGCAAAAGTGAAACTTAAGAAGAAATATTATCTTTCAATTAAAAAGAGGAACAGCCATCTGTTAACTCAAGATTTGTAATACGTGCTTGGAGTTAACCTAACACTGTCCGGTAGGTACTTATTTAGTATATTTCTAAGGTTTAATCATAGTTTCTTGATAACGTGTAGAGAAGAATTAGCAGCTTCTTCTGTTATATACAGGGTGTTAATGAATAGTTCAGGCAAATTTCGTGAGGTGAATATTCACATCAAATGAAGAAGAAACGTTTCTTTGAAGCAATATCGACACATGAGTAATTTCAGAGATAAAGGAGCTCAAAGTTAAGTCGGTATCGTCACAAGTCATGTCATATGCCGATAAATAATGATATAGCTTAGAAAATAACAGAACAATTCCACTAATATATCTTACCTGATGGTAAAAACTGAAACATGCTTTGGATTTATTTTAATTGGTGCAATCAACTCTTGAAAGACATACGATTAGTATTAATGTACAGAAATAAAAAAAAGTCATTAGCACAAATGCGTAATTAGCTTCTGTTTCCGTTTTCTTTTTAATCAGGAAAAGAGCTAAAATTGAGGACATTGCCTGAAGAAGGGCACATAGCGCAAAAACGCATTTTTGGTAAACAGCTGCTAAAGATTTAGGTTGAATATTACCAAGAAGTTTGGGAAAGAATATTATGTTGTTGACATCAGTATAAAGCGCATAGAATCAGATTTGAAAACTGTTAACTAACCTCATAGAATTCAAAGTTTGCGTGAAAATATAGTGAAAAATTGTGTACGGATGTTATGTAACTTTATCCGGCAATCAAAGATTACATGGTGCCACAGCCTAAACGGCTGATGATAGGAAAGCGAAATTTGGTATGGCAGAACATTATCACCAGAAAATTAAGAAAATATTACAAAATGTTGAAAAAGTCGACATCTTAGATCCAAAATGGTCGCCAAAATGAATTTTTCATAAAATATAGAACCTGAACGGCTGCACGGAAAGAAATAAAAGGTTACTAGCAACCCAAAAATGGGTTAATGTAACAGAGTGAGTTGGTAAATATAGAGCCTAATAAGTACAAGGTTACCGCAACCCAGCTAAAAAGGTTAGATCCAGTGGGTTGATTTAACCCTCCACGTAGGTTATTTTAAAGGGTTATGATAAACTGTATTTAGTTATTTTAACACATCCCAACGAAAATTTGTAAAAAAAATTGTGGTAAAATCGTCTGGAAGCAAGTTATTGTTATGATTTACACTATATGTAGCTTATTATAGTTATCTTTGAAAAAAAGAAAAAATGCGCGCCGGGGCTGGGATCGAACCGGGGACCTCATGCGTTGTAGTCCGAAGCACTAACGACTACACCACGGAACACGTGAAGATTACGACCGATAATGCGTGTATTTCACAAGTTGCGCTACTGTAATATTCATTATATGAATCTCAATGTTGCATATTACACTTTCTCATCAATAGAATATTAATAATAATTTATATAGCACTACGTTCCTAGATTTAGGGTTGCTAGATTACCTCCTAAGCTTTACCATAACGTTTTGGCGTTGGTACAAAACTTCCATGTGGAAGCCCTTCAGAGTTCAATGAACGCCATCTCGTATAGATGAGACTCGGTTCAGCTAACCCTCATCAAGGTTAAAAAATAACTAATTCTCAGAAGGTTAAATTTACCTGCACATTAAACGGTTAGCATAACCGAGCAATGGGTTAATCATGTTGTTTAAATTAACCGTGTTGTTGGTTTATTCCTTCTTGTACCAATCGTGTAGGTAACTGACTACCCACGAATTGGTTGTTTTTACCCTGATTTCTGTTAAACCTTTTCAGTTGGTTACCATTTACCTACAGAATTAGGTACTTTCATGTCTCGAAAGGGTTGTGGTAAACAACCAGTAGGTTATGGGCAACCCTTTTGGTCATCAACCTAGCAAAATCTTGACTTAGTTAAAACTTATTTTTTTCCGTGTGGAGATAGAAAAACGAAATTTGGCATGACGGTACATCATCACCATTAAATTACGAAAATATTACAAAATGTCTTTAAAGACGTCATTTGAGATCCAAAATGGCGGGCCCAAAAATTAACATTCAACACCGTTTCAGCTAGAGATACGAAATTTGGCATAAAAGTGTATTATTAAGACTACTTGAGGAAAATATTACAACATTTTGAAAAAGTCACCATCTTGGATTCAAAAGAGCCGCCGAAACATTTTCAATCCCGTTTGAGCTAGAGATACGAAATTTCGCATAAAGGTGCATTATCAAGAGTAGGTTAGGAAAATATTACGTTTGAATTAAGTCACCACTATAGATTCAAAATGGCTGCCTGAAAAAAATGCAACACAGTTTGCGCTAGAAATACTAAATTTGGCATAAAGGTGTATTATCAAGAGTAGTTTTGGAAGGTCTTTCAACGTTTTGAAAAGTCGCCATCTTGGATTCAAAATGGCCGCCCAAAGCATTTTAAACTCCGTCCTAGCTATGGCACTAATTTCTACCATTCACTTTGAATCGAAAACAATTTATTTATTTTCGGTGACGGGCTAATTCACTTAATTATATGTGTGATCTGACTTAGATCAATCTTTCTGTCGCACTGAGTAAATTATTGGCCTCTGACAGAAAGCATGTGAATAAGTTCTACATAAAACCCATTGCTGAACCATGAAAAAAACTTGATCATTGTCGAGTTGAGGTTTTGTCCGCCAGCAGGGTCCGAAAGCAAGACGACCGTTTTCACTTGCGGAAACTTTTCTACATATTTCTTTCTACCAAGCTAACGAATAAAGACTTGGAATTTGCAGGACGTGTAAAAAAGAATATAGCGGATCGTTTAAAGTGATTGCCGGGAAAAGGGCACATACGCATATGTGCCCGTCTTCCGGCAATATCCTCAATTGAACTTCGTTTTAACAGTTAAGTATTTAGCTAAAAATATAGGAATTTGAAATTTAAAACATATGTATTAAACTTCTTTCTTTTCTATATTAACATAAACTATTCATTTGTTTCTTAATAATCGTTCATACATAAAGCAAACATTATCAAAATCGATTACATAATTATGTCAGTGTGTGACGCTCCACATATAAAAAGTACTAGAAAATATATACTGCAGAATAATAGGTGAAAATTTAATTGCTTTTGTGTGGTGTATTAGAGTCAAATGTTGTACAAAAAATTATTTGAAACATTTTTCTAATCGCAATAGGTTTTGTGTAAATCGTAAATATAGTGTGGTCACTGCGTGACGTTCTCAGATTAAAGTGAGTTTGCGATTTACAATGGACTACGAAAAGTACTGTACATTACAGAATATTTGGTAAAAAATAAAGTGCTTTCATGTGGTGCGTTAGGGTCAAATGTTCAACAAAAGATATTTCAAACGTTTCTACTTATCACAATAAATTGTGTATAAAACTAACGAGCAATACCATAAGTCACAAACTAACATTCAGAATATAATTTTCGGCTGTAATTGCGGTATATCTCTGAGAAGTTCAAAAAATGCAAATTGGGCATATGATATGCTAGCTGAAATATTGGGGATCACGTTTTCGATTAAATAACACGTACTCGTATATATTAAAAATACTATTTGTTTTGTAATATTAAAGTTGTCGTCAAGCACTGACATTTTTACAACACGCATTACACTTTGATATACATTTCCCCGAAACACTCTGAAAGTATATGGGCCTAATAAAACTTTCTAGTATATCACTTATTAGGGGAATGTTTGAAGTTTTATTTTCGTAAACAGCATACAGGAAGAATAACAGTGCCTGACATACTGGCATGGTTATACAATCGAGGTTTAATTCTAATACTTGCCATTCCTTAAAGAAGACTAGAAAGAAATAGGGGATTCATTTATGTCCATAAACTAAATATGTACATATTTTAAATTTTGTATTGCAACATATTTAGTTGTATAACCCATAATTAAAATTAGTGAAATTGTAGTTTTTTTTAAGTAATCCAACAACAGAAGCTCACTATGTATTTGTACTAACACTTATTAATGTATTTTAGTAAACACACATCGTATACCCAGGGCTGCAGCTTGTATTTTTGGAAGGGAATCAATATATGTTTTTAGTGCCCCTGCGAAGGAGCACAAAATG
Organism: Lepisma saccharinum; assembly: GCA_022664845.1. Lineage (NCBI taxonomy): Eukaryota > Metazoa > Arthropoda > Insecta > Zygentoma > Lepismatidae > Lepisma > Lepisma saccharinum. Next base: position 16,374 of record JAGDQP010001760.1, on the reverse strand, counting down.
TACAACGCCCCCTCCTTATTTTCATTTCCTGGGCCCAGTCCGGTGTTTAGGGACGTGATTCTCCCAGATAGTGATTCCGCCAGACCCCCCTCCAAAGTCTCGACAACCCCCCAAAAAAACTTTAATTTTTTGTTGTGAAAAATCAATAGAAACAGTACATTTCACTTGCACCCTCCCAATTTTTACTTTACACTTCCCAAAACGGAAAATCCTGGCGGAAACCCTGCTCCCAGATTCCTCTATTCGGGACGTCACCCCTAAATACTCGACCACACACCCTCAACATTTTTTAAAAATTCGGTCAGAAAGAATAGAAACTGTGCAACGCTGCACTTACACACTCCATTTTGGACTTTACACTCCCAAACTTAAAATCCTGCAAGACTCACTGGGAGTGAGACACTCCTTTATATATCGCACGTGAGACTTTTGTTCTCCCTTACTTGCGGCCCTGGATACCTTGCAAGAGCTGGTTGCACTAATCTACAAAATATTCACTGTATGACTTTTTACTACAGGGCTTCACTTATCTGTAGAATCGCTCTATTACAGATTTATTTTTTTTAACTTTTCGAACACAAGAATTATGGCAACAAGAGGCGGCGTTAGGTGAGCGCGGGGCCTAGGGCAATAATGACCCCTCGGGGCCAAAGTACAAGTAAAAATCGCTGAGCGCCGAAATGTTACATCTAAAGCCGATAAAGCAGTAAGCAACTTCCCCCTAAATGCTTCCTCTCACTTCTTCCTTTCATTCCTAACCCTAAATTTGTTACTAAATATTCTCTTTTTTAATGAACAACGGTTTCTTATGAAAAAAAAATCCGACATAATTTATTTAAAGAAAGTAGAATATATTTTAAAACCTGCATTGCTAATTACAAGTGCTTCTTTATTCATTTCCATTTCACATTACATTTCGCATGGAAACTATACACACTAGTTTATTTGTAAACTTTTTTTTTTACAAATCAACTTTTATATCTTTGATTAAGAAAAATATCAACTCGGAACGCGGGGCCTGGGGCGGTTGCCCCAGTTGCCACCCCCAAACGCCGCCTCTGATGACAACTCATTATATTTTATAGTAATATCTTATCTAGAATCTGTAATTTAATCCATTAGTTTATTTCTATCACAATGGACAAAAATAAAGCCCTATTTACGAGGTAAAATCATCTACTAATTCACGGATGTCAGTGCGTGACGCTTGGAATCGCTCAACAATAGAAGAAGTAGTACCGAGGCTCCCGGAATACTCTAACAGACTTGGAGGTAGCGAGAATGACGTCACACTGCGGGGCTCACTGAGGCGTTGATTGTTCCATAGGAAGCAATAGGAAACTAGCATGTATTGTCGTTTCTTTTTTTCCCTCCTGAGAATTAGGAAAATAGTTGAAAGGTTATTTTGTGTTAGGACACAACCTATTATCTTCTCTGGAAGTGCGTAGTGTAATTTAGAACGCTTTATTAAAACACTTTAGCATTGGAAGAGACTTCAATTAGCGTCAGTTTTCTTCGAAAGAAGATGTATGAAAATGTTAATTTGTGTACTACTGATACCTGAAAACTCAACGAAATAGATCTCATCATTTATAGTTTGAGAATGTGGGTTCATTACCCCACCCCCCTTCCCCCGATACATACATACACAAAATAAGAATCAGAGAAATCCACAGAAGGATATGTGAATGTTATAGATTAATCATCAGTGTTCGAGTGTTGTGAATGACAAATGTTGTATCGGAATTCCGAAATATCACATTCCGGATTGCAAAGGGTTCTGAACTCCAGAATTGACTTCGGACTGTCGACTCTCCACACACACACGTCAGAGTGTTGCAAAATAACACCGACAAAACCGCCTCATGAGATTCCTGACATGAAAATAAGAAATAAGAAAATAAGTAAGGGTGTTTGGAATTCCGAAATGGCAAATAGCATTCCAGAATTAGAATTCCGAAAGTAGGAATTTCGGAACGTCGGACTTTCGGAATACCGGAATGTCAGGTTGAATTTTATTTTTGGCCTTTTGAGCATCTAAGGGTCAGGCTGGGTGAAATGTCGGAATCGACTTTGCACTTCCGAACACCCCTACCATCTAGGGTGCACAAATGTGCGGGTGTTTCGGCGCTATATGCTGTCGAAAGCGGGGGAAAATGAACTTCAGATCTTGATATTTCCAATACCATTAATAGTAGAACTGAAACGGCACGGCACCCGTCAATTTTCCTCTCTAAAGAAGATGGATCGAGAAGTTTTCGTGAGAGAGTAGGTGCTATTTCCACTATATTACGTTCTTTTCTTTAGAGAGCCAAACAGACAGAGAGAGAGGGAGAGGGAGAGAGAGATTTAATTTATTAATGATGCTGAGTGTGCGCGCACACTGGCGATTAAATGATTGAGAGAGAAAAAAATAACTTGATTAAAAAATCACTAAAATTGTTAGCTTTCGCACTCTATGTTTGAACACAAAATATAACCATATAAAAATAAAGTTTACAATATATAAATTCCAAGGTATCACTTCCACCTTTCTCCATTTTGTCTATTTACTTTCTGGTCTTTTTACTTCAAATATGAACACATTAAAAATGAATGATTACATACTTTTGTTGCAAAACACACTACCGTACTAGATAAATTACTTCTTACTGTGTAATTATGTGTAACTACTTCTTTCTGAGGGTACTTAAACTATTTAGTTGTTAGTGCGCGCGGAGAGGTTTAAACACGTGTGTTGTATTTCTTCAAGCGATAATTCCACCACCTCTGAAATAGAGTATGTTTCTTTTTTTTTTATCGCAGTGATATTAAAATTGCGAGTGCGCGCGGTCATATTCGCAATTAAAAAGCCACCCAGAGAAAAATGCTAGTGGAAACCTTATCAAAACTTGAAGTACTTGAACTACTGTCATAAGTACACAAGGCAGTTTCAGATATAATAAACTATGGTCTACATCGTTCTGGTTTAACCAATTTTTACGTATGGATTTTATCAAATGAACAGTGTCAAATAAAAGAAAAAAATATCTTCATCCAGGTCATATTTTTAAAAGCTAAAATGTAATGACTCCTTGCATAGTTTTTTAAACATATTTCTGTTGGCTTTATTACTGGCAGATATGAAAGCAATGACGTGAAACACACAGTTAGTTAAAGTTTCTATTGCAACTACTGTTTGTTCATAAATGATGTTAGCATTTAATTCTTTAAGGGAAATGTGCAACTACATCCTTATTATTTAACAACAACGATGACCAGTGTTTACATTGTAGTTGCTTCTTTCATTGTGTCAGTAAGTCCTGAACACTACCGTCTTTATAAGCTACCGTTTTCCTATAGTTTGTCCAAAACTAAATCTACGTATTTTTCATGTTCTTGGAGCGAGCTAAGTTTCTCACTTAATAACTTAATATGAGAATCTGACAAGGTTTCCGTTCTTTCAGATTCGAAGTTCAATGACCTTGAATTGTCTCAAGTAATCAGAATGAGGGAGGAATAGGACAGCGGAATTTCTTATGCGCATTTAAGTGTTGCTGGATTATTGAAAAAAAAAAAGATTAAACCAAAACTAATGTGTCGTATACCTCGGACCTTTTGCAAAGATACGTGGTTTTGTTGAAGGATACACCTGTATAAGCAGGTTAATTAACCTGCTCTTGAAAACACTTATTATGGAATTGATAGTTCTCATACGTATGTTGGTGTTGCCATTCCTAACCTCATTTTATCTTATCATATTTTATCATACATGTCTTTAGAATACTGCTCTAATAACAGATGGTTGAACTAGTTTATCCTCAACAGTGAGTGCTTCTATGCTACGCTCGAAAGTTTTTAAAGGACTAATTAACATCACCTATTAAGATTCAAATTTTGACCACCTATTACGAAACAAGTATTTTATAGAAACCACCTAAATATCCTTTCTGGAATCAATTGTGCTATTACGACTCACTGATGTAAAATTAAGAACACAACTCTGAATGAACTCACACTACTATAAAAAGTGACAGTCACAGACCCTTTTTCTTCTTTTAGTAAAAGCGACAACCGCAACCATGAGCCCAGCTTTCCTACGTCATGCGAGGGTTTCTGGCTTTATATCCAGGCCTGTTAGAGTATCCCGGAGGCCTCGGTAGTACCCAACATATCCATTTGGGCAATGTTTCTGATTGATGTTATGTACACTCTTCAAAAAAAAAAGACCGAAATTTTAAGGGGAAATTACTGGCGATCGGGGAAGCCAAGTTTTGACCGTAAATCTTCTGGTAACCAACCGTATTTATAGCAAATTTACATAGAGAGTTGATTATACGCTGCTTGTAGATTCAGGTATTTTCACTGTAAAATTCGGCCACGGGGGAAAAGCAGGAACAATTCCCGTATTATTACCGAAAATTTCAACTGAATTTCTAAGAGTGTGGATTTCTGTCTGCTGTATTTATTCCTTGACAACGAAATGCTTCGTTGTGAAGTCTGGCTATGGTACCCCTTCAATCGTTAATACAATAGGCCTATTACTGAAAAGCTTGTAGTGGCTACTACCTCGAATGTGGTTTGCTGGTGTGTGGATGCTGTAATTTATTACGGTACCGCTCTGATTTTATGCGCTTTGTAGTAGCTCAAAAAAAAATATTTTCATGTTTCGAAATTTCTTTTTTAAAAAGTTGTCTGTTGTTTTGATGTGAAAAATCACGTCCCGAATTTTGTCGGTTTTATTTATTAACATTCTGTCCAACTTTAAGAGAGAGTCTGCGAGACATGCGAGTTATTGTCATAATGTATTCACTGTAAATATTCCCCTGGGGAAATAATCAGTTGTGGACAAAACAGCGTCATGTAACACATTAATACTCTTTTTTTTTGTTTTACCATAACTTAAACGTCAAGCACAATTGAGATGGTAATGGAAAAAGGACACATAGCTTTAACATTGTCTATATGCCCTTTTTGCATACACTGGCTCAATTATAGTTTCATTCAATGTGCGACATACTGCATCTTCGAACCTACTTTTATCCCAGTTAAGTTAAAGAGTAAATAACAAGGAGAATAAAATAGGGCCCTACAACTTGTGTTCTAAACACTGTACACCATACACTAATCAGCTTCTTCATGAGTAACATGAGGTCTAAAAGAACACCATATTCTAAAGTTTTTGAATTTACAATAGCTCACACAGAAACCTCACTTGGTGTTAGCAAAATTCGGGTAATGGGGCTAGACTTATTCGAAAGAACTTCATAAATAAAGAAGAACACCAAATTTGTGAACCCGGAAACCGCAAGAAAATTATAGAAACCCCTAATTGTTAGTTAAGTATTAATAATGTGCAGTGGATGTATGCAAAATGTATTGGTGATTGAATATTAATTGAACAAAATGGATTAAAAAAGTAGAATAATACCGTATTTATACTTGACGAAGATGACGTTATTCGAAAACAAATGAACTATTAAGAAATAAAAGGTTGACCATTGAAGCCGCAAAGTGTTTCATGTACTACAAGAAATACTGCCGCTGGATTTAAACATTTCAATTTCTGAAGTGAAATAAGAACCTTTCTGATCAACCACCTATTTATTAACAAGTGCATTCACAAATATTGCATTTATTGGTATATTATTTGTAATCAAGTAGTTATTGACACTGATATCCAGATGCGTTGAACTTCCCGAGGTCCAACCTCGACATCACTTGACCTGAACCTCAAAACCTTAGGTTAAGGTTGAGTGAGGTCGAGGTTGAATTCTCGTCGCGAGGTCGAGTTCGAAGTTCGATCACGAGGTCGAGGTTGAAGTTTGATCGCGAGGTCGAGATTAGTGAGATCGAGGTTGAAATTTGATCCCAAGGTCGAAGTTTAAAACAGAAGAAAGAGGTGTCGGAGTGTAGTGGTTATGGTCACTGAACCAGCTTTTGCAGAAGAGCTGGTAGCGTTACTAGCCTGAAAACCCAGTTCATTACCCCACACCTTATGTATACCAGGTGCGTAAATATGAAACCGGAATTTATGTACAGAAAAGACACAGAGATCGAATGACAATGCTAGGAACTATTTTATTCGTAGTATTGGCCATCGCAATACATTTCTGCCATCGGTCCGGCAATGTGTGGATGCCAGACCGAAAAAACTGTCCCTCTTGTGCTGCAAACCAGTCATCAAGACATTTTCGTAAGATTTGAAGCGCTGGTCAGCAAGTGCGTGTCCCATGGATACAAATAAGTGAAAGTCGGAAGGCGCCAAGTCTGGTGAGTAAGCCTCATGGGGAAGGATTTCCCAGCCAAACGTTGCAGTCGTTTCCTTGACCGGTTTTGCTATGTGGGAGGGTGCATTATCGTGAAGCACAATCACTTTATGTTGTCTTTGGTCATATTCTGGTCGTTTTTCACGCAAAGCTTGATGCAAATCGATCATTTGCTGTCGGTAACGTTGGGTATTAACGGTTTCGCCAAGTTTCAGCAGTTCATAATAGATCACTGCCTTCTGATCCTACCAAACACAAAGCATTGTCTTCCGTCCATAGCGATTTGGCCTTGCAGTCGATGTCGCCGGTTCTCCTGGAGTTACCCATGATCTTTTACACTTAGGATTCTCGAAATAGATCCACTTTTTGTCACCAGTCACAATTCAATGGAGAAAGTATTTCCTTTTGTACCTGGCGAGCAGAATTTTGCCAGAGGTTTTTCGGTTTTCCTGCTGTCATTCAGTCAATGCATGTGGAACCCATTTTCCCACCTTCTGAATCTTTCCCATGGCTTTTAAATGTATGGAAACTGCTTCTCGTGTCACATTTAATTGATCCGCGAGTTGTTGCGTTTGAGCGTCATCCTCATCCAACAAAGCTTGCAATTCGCTGTCTGCAAACTTTTTCGATGGTCTTCCACGTTCTTTGTTTCTCACGTCAAAATCTCCACTTTTAAATTTTGTAAACCACGCATAGTACTGTGACTTACCACGAGCATGATCACCATAAGCTTCGACAAGCATGCGATGCGATTCTGCAGCAGTTTTCTTCAAATGGTAACGAAAAAACAATGCTGTCAGCACATCGTAGTTTGTAGGTACAAATTGCGCCATGTTCAACGCTATTAAACACTACACTATGACATGAAACTTGTCTGGTTGTGAGTTGCAAATCGTTATAAGCTGTCAAAACAAACAAGTACCGCCAAGGACAGTGACAGCTAACGCCGCAAATTCCGGTTTCATATTTACACACCTGGTATATATCTCCTTTTCCATTGCACCTTACGCCTGGAACCTTAAACATGAAATAGAGAAAAAGGATATGCAAACCAAAACATATAAACATCTAAACTAAACATGAATATATATTAACTCACATAAAATAATGGAGTTAATTATATATTATTATTATTATTTGGTTAGTATTTCCTTATTTCTAATTACAAGTAATGGTGCCCTTCTTGTTATATAACTTCTATTTTTATTTTATGTTTGGCTGAGCTTACCCATTGATATGTTGCAATTTATCGCGATCAAGTTGACAGATGCACAAACAGATGTAAAACAAAGGATACAACGCAAGTCCATGTTCCGGCTTCTTTGAGTCCACTGGTCGTGGTTAAAATGTATTTTTCATTTACACTTTATTAATAGATTGACGTAGGTTATTGGTAAACTACGTTCCACTAAAATGTGATTCGATAAACTTCAGCATACTAGATCGTTATCTTTTGCCTCGGATAGCAAAGTCCGTCTCTCTACTTTCTTCCCCCTTCTCTCTCTCTTTCCTCTCTCTCTCTCTCTCTCTCTCTCTCTCTTTACACACAGACACACATATAATATATACATATTGTCTGGATGCATCTGTTCGTCAATATTTTTATCATTGTTTGTGGACTGTTTCAATGAAAGCAATGTTAAGAACTGTTTTTACTGAAACCATAGCTATTAGAAGAATGAAATTCCGAGAAGTGACTCTCTGTCAATTCTCAGAAATTACGAGTACAGTATTTTTGGGCGGAGAAATTTTCTAATTAATATGCCTTCACTTATGGGATCAGGAAATAGGATGATTCGAAAATATTGGGGGAAAATATAAACAAAACCAGGAACCAAGTTTAAATGTATTCGACTGCTAGTTGCGGAAATGTAAAGATGCTCCACACAGAAAGATTTATAGCAGGAGTGGAGGATGCTTATGGAGAATAAATAGCAGTGATTACATTATTTATTTGGCAATCTCCAGACCCAGCCTAATTCCGGCCATTTTAGGGCTCCCTCAGTTTCATCAGGCGAATGCCGGGATGGCACCTTAAATATGACCCTGGTCGCTACCTTCCCCATCCCCTCCCTATCTCAGCCTGAGCCAAACAGGCCTAAAGGTAAAAAAATAATTCAATTTCAACCATTTTACATTGTAAATATTAACAACAATAAACACAAGATAAAGGATTTTGGAAGGAATCAACCCTGGCCTTATTCAAGGAATCATCCCAGCATTTACCTGTGACTGAGCAAAACCAGGAAAAAGCTCAGTCATGATAACGAGCAATAGGAATCGAACCTCGGTTCTCCCGATTACAAGATGAGCACTCTACCGACACCTCTATCTCTTCGAAATATATAGTAACAGAGAGATAGGACAGAAGGCATGGAATAAGATCGGTGAAAAAATGTGTGGCGTATAACACTTCTGTGGTGTTAAACATTGCATCTGGCAACATTTTTTAACAGAATGAAGGAGAAACAGATGTAGTAATAAATCGAGCGACTAAGTCGTCTGAACAAAACTGAACTACGACTCAGTCGCGCAATAAGTCGCCTAGTGTGAGGCAAGGCTCGCTCCGGTACATTTGTACGTACCAAATAAACTGGTCACGTCAGTCGGTGACTCAAGTTTGGAAAGGAAAGTGAGCCCATCTTGAGTGAGGTTTTTCCATGGTTTTCATTTAGTCACACAGGTAAATGTCGAGATGGTACCTAATGTAAGGTAGCAGTTTCCTTTCTCCTTTACCCAGAAGAGTGCTCGCCAAGTTACGCTACTCCTAAGACTTGTCACAGAGTCAACCATATATGCCTGTTCAAGCCACTATGTAAGTTGAATAATGAAATAAGTGAATTCACATCACCCGTCACTTCACAATAACAAAGCATGTCTGATTATTTGATCCATCCAAACTTTTATTTTTTATCATCACTGGGTGAAGTAGCCTCATTTATTATGGGAATTTTACATTTCTTTTACTTTCATTCATTCATTCATTCATTTATTCTTATTTTGAATGGCGGAGTTGAGGCATAACCTTTTCTTCCACTCAGCCATTTAAACATTCTACATAAAAATGTATATTATAGAAATAATTAAACACTACAAAACAAACAAAAAATGGACACTAAAATTCGTACAATGTCAACTACAATTAAAAGTAATTGTACTTCTGTTTCAAAGCAATCCATTTTTATTCTCTGTCGTTTAAGAGGGCTCCTCGCTCCAATCTCCGTTTTAAAACATTTTTCAAAATATTTCAAAAACTAAGAGCACTATCAAAAATGTAAGAAAATAACGTACTAAAACTTAGAAATTACTATGAAATACAATGAACAAGATTTCGAAATCGCTGTCCACTGTATTTCATAGTAATTTGTAAGTTTTAGTACGTTATTTTCTTACATTTTTGTTAGTGCTCTTAGTTTTTGAAATATTTTGTAAAATGTTTAAAATGTGGGAGTTGGAGCGAGGAGCCCTCTTAATAGTTCGTACTTCATAGTATTCCATCGCCTGTCTAGTGTCTACAACTCGCTACAATGAATCAATGAACTACGATTCATGAGAAAATGGCGGATTTAACGATAAACCAAAAGTTTAGCTACTCAAGTCTTACACAGTAGGAGTTCATTTTGTTATTCAATTTCGCGAGGTCGAACCTCGCGAGGTCCAACCTCGACCTCATTGGACCTCGACCTCAAAACGTGTGGTTGAGGTTGTGTGAGATCGATGTCGAAGTCCCGTCGCGAGGTCGAGTTTGAGTGAGGTTGAGATTGAACTCCGATGGCGCGATCGAGCTTGAGTGAGGTCAAGGTTGAAGTTCTATCCCGAGGTTGAGGTTAAGGTTATATCGCGAGGTCGAGGTCAAGGTCAAAGTCCGATCGCGAGGTCGAGGTTGAATTCCGATGGCGATGTCGTGGTTGAATGAGGTCGAGATTGAAGTCCGTCGTGAGGTCAAAGTTGAGCGAGGTCGGGTCCAAATATACATTGTTTGGCATTGTTTGAAAACATCTTCTGAAATTAAGCTAGATTCAATTAATTTAATTATTTAAATAATGCTATGCCGCCATGCTCTGTCTAGTGCTCGCTGGTGATTCCCTAGTTCAAAACAGTCAAATATTCAACATTTCGTTAAATTGGAATTTGGTACCAAACACTGCAAAACAAATCTGTCTTATCTGACACTTTATTTAGTGTATATTGCTCAAGAGGGAATAATATAAGGAGAAAGGATGAAAGTACAGCGCCAACCAGGGCCAATATTGAAGATACCATCCCGGCATTTGTCTGGCGCGACTGAGAGAAAAATATACAGCCCAGGACTTCACAAATGTTAAGCCAAGCTTTGCCAAACAAGCTACGGCAATCGAGTATTATTTGGGTACGCCACGTTATGTATGACATGGGTAAATATGACAAGAACCTATAATTTCTATTATATGTGTTATTTTGCATAACACTTACGCAGTGCAATCCTAATTGTTTTATAAAAATGGTTTGAGTAGCTGCTTTAAGCAAGCAAAAGCCTGCTTTTATCCGGCGTATGAGGATTTCGAACACTCTATCTGGCGTTAATTTTTAACCTACCCTGTAGTTCTTTTTAAATAGTTTTAATAATGTAGATGGTTTTATCATGTTTCAAAGCACTGTAAAAAATAATAACATTAGTTATTTCAATAAATTATATGATTTACCAGGAGTGCTATAATTACCCCATTTCTTGATGCTATGGGGTAAGTATGACAGCGTTCTCTATAAATAAAAATATAAAAATTGCAGAAGAAAATGTGCCATTATTTATTGGTACTCTGTTTAAGATCTGCTTAATTTGGATACCTTTTTCCTGTGACATGGACACCTACATTACAGCTGAAGATTTTTTTTTTAATGTTTTGTTTCCATGACATGAGTTTTTCGGTTTTCATGACATGACTATTACAATAGGGGAATGAATTTAGGACGAATCGTTGAAAATAATATAGAAAACAAAGAAGATACCGTAAAGTTTCAAGTCGAGTTTAAGGTCGAGTCCGAACCACGTAATCGTTCAAATTTTGTAGGCCGGGAATCGCTGGGATTCACCGGGAATCGAACACGGGACCCTATGAATCAAAAGTGCGCGTGATAGCAACTAGACCAACGGGGAGGGCTTGAAGCTTACTTGTGAGTTTTCAACATTGCTCGTATTTGTTTCTGTAGAGTAACAAAACATTTAACAGTCGCTCGTACTGTCTGACGTTTTTGTTGATTTTTTTTTTTTTTCATAACTTCCTTATCAGTGGAGTTAGAAAACAGTTAAAAACACAATTTTAAAGGGCTAAAGCATGCCTATGCCATGATTGTTCCAACGTCAGTGCAATATAGATATAATAGAAGCTAGGACACGTTGCCATAATTACCCCAGGGTTGGTGAATAGCTCATTTGTGACCAAAAATCCCCTATAAATTCTTACCCTAACCATAATATAACATCAACATTTTTGTGATGGCATTTTATATTTTTTTTGAACCTATACATTAAAGCCCAAAACGCATATAACAAGGACATTCTCTTATTTCTTTAAGATAAGATGGACAACTTTGTTATTCGACGTTCGCTTCCTGATTCAAAAGATACGCCTGCTTCTTCAAACCTTGTTACCAGCTCAGCAGCACCGACTGCTGAAGAACAATCAGCTCATTCTCTCCTCAATCTTCAACATCTTCATGTCCGACACCGACAGATTTGGCGAAAACTGGAGAACCTATCCAGCAAATCAAATTGAAGAATTATCCAAAGAACACACACAACAGATCATTCCAAATTGGATGGTACAATCGTTTTCCATGGCTGGAGTATTCAGCAAAGAGGGATGCAGCATTATGTTACCCATGTCACCTATTTCGTCCATTTGGATCGAAAGGACCAAGTTTTACGGAAACTGGATTCAGAAATTGGAAAAATGCTATGGATAAGAGTGGGTTTCGAAAATATGAGCGAAGTGCTGTGCATATTAGTGCTATGTCCATGTGGGAAGAAAAGAAGAAGTGTTTCTGGGAATGTTTCTGTTTCAACTCTTTTAAATGAAAGTGTTTTAGAACTTAGTCTACTTAGCACTTGAAAAAAAAAAGCAAATCGAAAATATTGACTTGGATTATTTCCTTCGTAAATTCAATGATATAGGAAGAATGGAAAGCCTCACTTGTACTGATACCAGTTGAGGAACTGTATTTTTTCTAGAGGTCAAGCATGCATAATCTTCCCAGATTTTAGACCTACACGTAAATACATAAATTGTAGCTGTTTCATGCTTTCTCTTTCCGTCATTGTATTGAGAGAAATAAATCATTATTTGAAAATAAGTATTATAAAAGTGTCATCGATTTGTTTATGAAAGGAACCGTAAATAAGAAAGTATTCTGTTGTACAAACTATCGTTCTCTTTAGTTTAAATTTGTAATGTAAAAATTTATAGTTGCATTAGTAAATCTAATAATAATTATGTTTGAACTTAATTTGTAAGTGTGTTTTAAGCTGCTAAAACACCGTTATGTATTTTTAATCTTGCTTGTTAAAAATGTTTAGAGCCCCACCCAAAACGATGCCTGCCCGACCAAAACTTCAAGCCTGGTTACACCCCCTCTCAACTGAAATTCCTGGCAAAATCCCTGCTCCTAGCATTTTAGGTCTACACAAAATCGCTCATAAATACCCCTCCTACAATTAAATGACTATATCATTACATATTAATTACATCATTCATAAAATTAGTAAACCCTTAAGCCCCTTTTCTAGGATACAAAAAACAATTAGGAATAAAATTAAAGTAATGCAAGGAGTCTATTTGATGATAAAACATTGACCAAGATTGGTGAGCTAAAATATCTAGGCATTTGCTTCAAGCGAAATATTCAGCATAACAAAATACGAAGCAATAATCTACACGCAGGTAGGTGACGTCAAAGAGCAACCATTTTCATACTCTATTCAAGTCCTTTTATCGCGTGACGAACTTGTACACAGGAAAGGAAAATGAAAGAAGTTTATTAAATCCTTTACTTTTGCTTAATTGGCCATTTTAAATACATAAAAACAAAATGGAAATCCTATTTTCATAGAATTTGAAAGATTTGTTTCTTTTTATTTAGAAAATTACAACGCTTTCAATAAGTATAAAAGAGATTAGGATAAACCCATTTCTAGATGTTCTATAACAACACAAACTACTTAATCGCGTAAAATCTTCGGAGCACCGTATACTACAAAGAACCAATTACAATGCGAATCTGACATTCCGTTTCACAAGTCTCTTGTAATATAAAAACTCGCGGCCCGTTCCGATGTGTGTCAGACTACAGGCACTCCACTCCAGCCAATTTGAAACGTATCGTAAGTCACTTCATTTCTTGACATCAAAGAAATATATAATCCAGCTTTGTTTTAGCGTTAAATAAATTCAATGCGCCGATAGATTATGGGTAGGTCATGACATCCTATCACTCGTTGTCCAGACTGTAATGTCGCGGATTCTGGATCTACAATAGGGAGACATTACTACCGGAAATGCTGGCTAAGGATTTTTTAAGGGTTCCCTTTGTTTTACCAAGCGACTACCGTGATGGTATCCACACTAAGGCGCTGACCAATTCCTTTCTCAGAAGAATGGTTGTCTAAGGACATCATTTCTCAGATTCCAAAGACTTAGGCGAAAAGTAACCAGTTCAATCCAGAAACGAAACTTTAATAAACATTTACTCACTTTTTTTATGTTTACTTGTCGTGACACACTTGCGGTATCAAGTGTGTTGCAAAGTTGTGGCAAATGTGTCATGACAAAAGTAACGCATAAAAATAGCGGTATGTTAGTCTGAGAAATGAGATATGATTTGTTGTAAATCATTAAAGCACGGCATTATAAATAATCAATGAATTAATTAACGGATATAGTATTACTTTGTAATATTAGATATAAGTATCAGATATGAGTGGATATGAAACTATATGATCCAAAATATGCTTATATGTGCTGAAGTGCCATCACAAGGAATCACACAAATGTATCAAATGTGTAAATCCTTATCACGAAAGAAAAGTATGCCACGCGCGTCCTTTTGTTTTAGGGTTGATTTTCATGAAAGCTGGCATCCCTTGCGATTTGGGTGAGTAGCCAATGGAAGCACGTGCTTTATTGTGTCTTTTATTGTAAGGTAAATGTAACAAGTGTTTCAATTAGCTATTCACCCAAATCGCAAGCAAAGCCAGCAACGCAAGCTTTCATGAAAATCAGTCCTTACTGGATGTTGTAAAGTGCCTCCAAGTGATGAGGCGTCGGAAATTACACAGATACCTTTCTGATACACGGAGAGAAAGATCAATGCTTCTCACACATGGTTTTATTTACGGAATTAAATTTAATCACAAAATTTGTGTGAGAGGAAAAAAAAAATTAACAGATGTTCAAATAATCTCAGGGTAATAAATAATCATTTAGGAATGAGTAAGCCTTTCTTTCTGCATGACAATCTTCAGGGCAATTTCTAATTAAAGCAAAGAACAATTTGTAGTCTGCTATCTCTCTCTGCCGACCTGAAAGACTGTGACATAAGTACACCATAAATAGCAATAACAATATTGTACTCACCAGTAAGATGACCTCCACAGGGATGAGATGGGGAATGGATGCGGAATCTACTTATTAAATAATCCTTGAAATTCGATATCATATTAATTTATTCGACGGGATAAGTAGGATTAGAAACACACACACACAAACCGATGAACCACTTACACTTTAGAGCTATATCGGCTCTTTGGGCCACCACTAACGATCAAGTTGGCCATCTATACTATTATTAACAAACAAATAGCTATATTTTCATAATCAAACACTCATGAGACACTCGGATCCGTTATTTATATATATATATATTGAACTTGAGCTCAGTTACTGTCTAGGCCTATTCGTTTGTAATCCACTTTCATTGGGGATAAAACTTGTAGTGTTCATCAATTCACTATGAATGCAATGGAAAGTCCACCTTGCTTCACCTTGTTCATGAGAGGTTGATTCTTCACTTCGGCGTAGAACTTCAGATTTTTGGATCACTGCGTCTCCAAAGTTTGTATTATGATGAATAATCACATCTATACCCGATTTCACTGTTCTCGGTATATTTAATAACACACACAAAAAAATATATATATATATGAATATCTCTCTCTCTATGGGATTATTTCAGAGGATGGAGATATTGGGTGCTGGCTCGCATTCTGGCAACACTGATAGTTCAGTAGGTGTGAGAGACTAATGTATCCACTCAACATGGCAAATTTAACTGTGTTGCGTTATATTACGTCACTGTCTTAACAAAAATGAAATTTAAAAGAAACTGGATCATCTCAGAATCACAAGTATAACAATAGCGATGGGATATAACGGAGTTGATGATTCAACGGGGCGAAGTTGGTGATGGTACTTGGAAGAACACTCTGTACTGCTTCACATCCCTTTTTGTAACGAGAGGGATAATTGTCGTGAATAGTCTGAGTAACAGTAGTGATACTGTTTCCACGTTATATCACAAGGTTTTGCACTAAGTTTCTGAAAGATCCTTAGGTGAGGATCTGGAATCCCACACGATGTATATTCCTAATAGGATATGTTAGTTGACTAGCTTGTAACATTGATGTGTTGTCTCAAGATAGCACATAGTACACCAGTTTAGGGTCACTCACCCAAAACCACTGGTGCTCACTTCGAAACCGACTGAGTTTAACAGATTCGAGTTTGGAATAAAAAACCTTCGACGTTCACTCTCACAAGATCTAATACCGACTGCCTTTACCACACCACCAAATTAGACACTCAGGGTCTCTCCTCACCTCAACCCTTTAGGCTCGCTCTCCATAAGCCTTTCTCTACCCCCGCATTGCCAGTGAAACAAAGGGCTAGGCGTTGTTGCCACATATGGCAGGATGTGGTTTTATATTAATTTCATCTATGAATACTTAATGACATTACTTCCAAATACTATATACAATGAATTTATTACGTAATGGACAATCGAGGTCCATTGGTAACTTAATATTGACTTACACAATACCAGAAAAATGTAAAGTGCCTCCAAGTGATGAGGCGTCGGAAATTACACAGATACC
>JAGDQP010001759.1:58372-115898 GCA_022664845.1 Lepisma saccharinum | reverse complement strand
CTCTCACTGTGATCGCCACTGTCTTTTATTCACAGCAGCTCCCCAATTGTCCTCACGATGCTGGGTCAACACCGAAATATTTGAGCCCCCATCGGGAATCGAACCCGGGACCGCTCGCATTGAAGTCGAGCGCGCTACCGACTAGGCTACGCAGGAGCTCAGCTGACTATTATGGACATGTTAATACAGAAAAGTTTTTTGGCATGTTTGATATGTATTTGGTTCAATGGTCTAATAAAGTGAAAAGAACTAAAACCAAGAATCCATGAGTTACCTCTGTCGCGAGATTGGACAGAAGATGAAATATCTACATAAAAACGTACTCTGTATTGAACAGTTTTAATATCTCTGTCTATATCCCTGTCATGTCTTTCCTTTTTTCTATCTTTCTTCTTTCGTCTCTGTATATCTGTCTGCGATTTCTTTTCTTTCCTAAACTGTGACCTATTATGAAACTGGAAACGAAGTTTCATCAAAGCAAAGCCAGCGTGCGGGTTGAGAGTGAAAGGAGATATTGAAATGAACTAGACGTGTAAATACACCAAGCAGGCAATTGGTTAATACAATAGGAATACCATTGTTTATTTTATCGATCCCCTCTCAGACACACGTGGAAGATAGAAATAAAGCCAGACAACCGCTAAATACATATAACCTCAAATAGAGTAGACGAGCGGAGAGATAAATTATTTATTTAGCTATGGATCTAGATGAAATAGTGCCCTTGAGGCAATTGTAAACAATTGATTAAATTAAAAGTAAGGACAGTGTTCAGTTTATCAGGATTGTTTTGTTCCAACCGTTATTAAATATAAATGTTTGTATTTCGCAAGGGATACACTTAATAACAAGTTTCTTAATTTATATCTTTTTCTTGAATAAAATTAGGACCTGTTTATTAGGACCTTCATATGATGCATTGTTTGCAGACAATTGTGTTTTAGACAAAATGCATACTGAATGACGAAATTGACTACTATTACGAAAACGAGTATAGTCAAACATAATATAAGGATTAAATATTTTC
Source organism: Lepisma saccharinum (assembly GCA_022664845.1). Classification (NCBI taxonomy): domain Eukaryota; kingdom Metazoa; phylum Arthropoda; class Insecta; order Zygentoma; family Lepismatidae; genus Lepisma; species Lepisma saccharinum. The sequence continues at coordinate 114,871 of JAGDQP010001759.1, read as the reverse complement.
CAAGAAATTGAATTTGATTCTTTAAGGCCTTTAGGCGACTTTGGCTCACTAGGAAATGACCAGACAGCTGACTCGGGGATGTTGGCCAAACTTGGAACACGTCTAGTCTAATATCGGAAATACTGACTGGCAAAATGTGGGTCGAGGATGGGTACCCGGGGTAAAGGTATGCCACTTTCGATTTTTATATGGTAAATCAATGTGAGTGTGTTTACGAGGGACACTCACCAAGTTGCAGAGCCCGATTTTAATGAAAATTCGTATGTAGGTACAGTGCCTAGGTAAACTATTATAGCCAAAAGTATAGCTGCTATGATCAACAAATAATGACAAAGGGACCCGAGAAAGATGCAGAGAGCAGGGGAGAAATGTTTAAAACAAAATGTTTGAAACAGATGTTTTAAATAGAGGCGATTGTTTTAAATATTTTGTTTCAAACATTTTGAACATTCGTTTTAAACGAAGAATTTTTTAAAGCTGTGTTTAAAACATGTTAATTTTATTTTTCTTCTTTGAAAATATCATATTATTTTTAAGAGTGCGAATGGGTGTGTTTATACCAGTAAAACGTATGCAGTTTGTCCCGAGGGAAAACTAATTTGCAAACTAATCAGTATTATGGCGTCGCAAGTTTACAGATGGAGACATAAAATGCGTTGTTCCGATTTATTCTTTATGGCTTGGCTGATAGAAGTAGGAAATATTAATTCGCTACCAATAACATGAAACAAGATCTTCATATTTCAATTCATTCTTTTTTATTTATTGTGAGAAACTAACAGGAAAACAAAAATTTCATGGGCATGTATTTGCTTCTATGATTACATTGCTCTAAATTATTTTCTTATGTTTATGAGGAAAGAGACAGTAGTGAGTAACTGTGTAGATTTGATAATGGTTTTAAGAACTACACTGTCTCTATCTGTATATATTTTTATAGTATATGGGGCGAGTCTTGGAGCACGGAACATGGTAGAGCAATACCATCGAGCTTTTATAGTGAAACACAATGTACTAGTAAACGCAAACATATATCTCTGCCCCTGAATAGTATTTATTTCCTGAATTTTGAGCTAAATATAATTGATTTTTGCGGACGGTAATTATGACGAAAAATATATATCTTCCTTGAATAATACCGTAATTAGAAATTAACGTGTTGTATATACGGGATGAGAGCATATTTCGCTAAGAATTCATAGTTTTTCAGTTTACAGTAAATATATCTTCGAAGTTGTATTTATCTCTAGAAACTTAAATTCCTTTAATTTAAAATATTTCTTCAATTCCTTGGAGGTTCATTAGTACTTTATCACAAACTATACCAAATAACTTCAGTTCATATGTTCTTAGTTCCCTTATGTTTGTTAGGGTGCAGATATAGGAAGTATAGCAATGTGGCAATGAATGCATAAATAATCCCATTGTTTGCCTCATAAGGCTGCAGGAAAACAAAGCAATAATAAATTTGAATGAATATGTGAAAGCTTAAATCGAATCCTACTGATTACATTGATTATCTGCACCATAAAGCACTAAATATATGCTTTGTAAAAAACGACATTAATAAAAATGAAAATTAACTAAAAAAAAATCAAAAAGCTTCACAGAAAATAAACTTTTTTTTACAACACCATGCACTCTGATCTTTGCTGTTTGTTTATAGACTAATTATCAGTGGGTTGCACAGGAAGAAGAAAGGACACACGTTATTAAAGTTAATCCTTCCGAAAATAACCGTAAAAGCCAAATATAGATTGTGTAAAAAGGAAATGGCAGGTCATGTTGCCCGATCGAAAGAACATTTCAAGAAGTGTAATTCAAATCCCAGCCTGACCACTGGAGAATTTTTCTTCATTGTTCCCATGGCTGGCACTCTGAGATATACTGAGCCTCTTATCAAATGTCCATGGTATTCCTGAGCACTTTGGGAGGTAAAGGCAGCCGAGCGTAAGACTGATCACCCCACTTCACTTCATGCCGTTGGTCGAGAATATGGATCGCTACCTCCACATGCCCCATTCATCGTTCACGGCGCGTGCGTATTGCACAGTGAATATATTTACCTTTATATAATAAATAGCTTTGTTATTGAATTTTAATAAATAGCAAATTTAATCAAATTTAGTAAAATAGAACCTACAATTTCTAGTAAATGCTTATGAACAGACGGGAAACGCGATTGAAACGTTATAGAAACGCAGATAGAGTAAATATCATAATTCCTATCATTTTTTTTTATTTTTAAGAAAATGTTTAAAACGTTTTAAACATCTTAAACGTTTTAAACACTGTTTTTACAGTCTATAAAATGTGTTTAAAAAACAACATAAAAACACGTTATAATCATATGTTTTGTTTCTTTCCAAAAATACATGTATTTTCCCAACCCTGGTAGAGAGTAAGTAAATCGATAACAGAGTAAGAAAAACGCCTTTTCTTTTACAAAGTGTTATATATATATATATATTGAATCAAACGACTATTAATGGATAGTAGACAGGAGGTGATACATGTTGGAGGGTCTTCTATATTAATAGTAAGTGCAGAGCACACTAGATCTTCTAATTTAATTGGTACCTTCTGGAGATTTCAAATAGCGTTAAGAGATTAATATCTGGAAGGAAAGTACCATAAAACTTCAGAAAAGAATCGAAACGTTTACTTCAAATACAAAATTAATTTTGCACAAAGATACGACATTTCAATAGCGAATTTGACATTGCGGAAAAAAAATAATTAGTTAAAACTGAACACATAATAGTGTTTCAATTTACTCATTACATCACTTTAAAGAAAGCTGTATACAGACTAATAACTTTTCTCTTTAATTCGATTCATGTTTTCGTTTTAAAATATGAATTTTAAACTGTAAATACTGCTCAAATACTCTTATGGGTTTTAAATACTTGTGTTACAAAATTAATTCAAGCATTTTTACTCTACAGAAAAAACAATCATATTCCGTTTTCTGTTTTGCAGCGTGATTACATTTACGATTTAAAATTAGAAAGTACTGAATCTCTGTTTCAACAATAAACCTATGAAAATCCTCTTAAAAGAGAAGTGTTGCTATTTCATTTCATTTTGTGATATTAACAACACGTTGTGTCTTTTCCCCTCCAGCTATCTCCCTTTGCTCACCAATAAACCAATGCTCGCTTTGCAATGTTTCTATCTCCTTTGAATATTCTTCTCTCGCTTGGTGTACTGTTGGCATCGCTCTTAAACGCATTATGCAAAGCCCCTCGTTGGGTAAAATTAATAATCTCTGAGGCCATAAATGTTGAGAACAGGAAAACAACTGAAAAAGCTAAAACTGAAAGCGAGTACGCATTTAGAAGATAGCATCCATCATGAATGACGTTCCAAATCAAATATATTATGCCTTAGGGTGAACGCATGACTGTGTTAGACACACGCCTACAGACACAGGCATAGAGAAAGAGAGGAAGAGAAATAACAACTAATGTGAATGATAAATTTTGCCCTGCGTGGCAGAAACACAAAAATCCTAAAATATGCTTGAAATCAATATAAAAAGCCAAATCGTGTTAGTGTTGATCTGCACACATGCGGTTTCCTTTTTCAGGCTTGCAAATAATATATGCACATTTCTCTTGAGTTTATCAAACTTTTGCAACAACACTGTTGGACGTATAGGGCAACTAATAAAGTTTTATCGGAGTTTGAGCCTACAACGAAAAACGGGATAAAATATAGTAAGAAGGACTTTGAAAATTGGAAATAGTCCTGCAATAGTCCTTTCTGCCTCATTAGGAGCAACGATTTGTCTCCAGCTGTCGGGTATACTATGTATACCAAGGTGATGGAACTCAGCGGATTGTGAACCAAAGAAGTAGACTCGTGCGTGCGTGTATAATTTTATCGAGAGTTCGGAACCGTTGTCCTAGCATACGAGTATCCTTGTCTAATGAATAGAACAAATGGTAAGCTGAAGGTGCAATATCGGGGGAATATGGGGATGCATTTGTGTTTTCCAAGGAAGTCAAATAATGGTGTCGTAGATGACCTTACAAACATGGGACTTCACATTTTCTTCTAACAGAATGATACCTCTGCGATTCACAAGCGTTTGCTTCACATTTTTCAGCTTTTCATACGCACGTTCCAACTGGTGGGAACACATGGTTGCATTGATTGTCTAGCCACGTGGTAGCAGATCGCAATGAAGGATACTCATAGCAGTTCGCCAAATACAGAGCACAAGCAGCGCGTTTAATTGTGCGAGAGGTTTTCAGTTGGTGTCAACCAGTGATGATAGGGTCGTGAAATATCGTAGAGAACCGACTTCACATCGACACATCTATTTGCTCATGTCACTTTCTGAGCAGCAGTCAAGTCATGTAGAACCTATCGTCCCATCATACCATTTCTCAAGCTAATGGAAACGTTGTCAAATTGTTTCCGCACTTCTATTGAATACTTCTCCCAAAGCTTCATATGGATCGTATGGTCGTAACTCAGCTAAAGCAATATATTATCATCCAAACGCACAGGTTCTCCTCTTGTTATGGCAACTGTTTATGTCTTTTTTAAACAACTAAAACCAACTATCAATCATGTAACTGATATGAGAAAGTGCACGAAGACCATTCAAGGAATGATTATAAATATCAAAGTATACAGTTGGTGATCAAAACGTGAAGTCTCCAAAATATCTTCTCAAAGTGGGAAATCGTTCAATTTCTTACAGGGCACTCATCAATTTTAATTTTATTTATGACCATCAGACTCCTTTGGCTCAGGCCGAGATAAAGAAGGAAAAACGATGCCGGAAGGAGCCAACCAGTTACCATCCAGGAATTTGCCTGGTATGACTGAGCCAGGGATTTCGCTAGGATGTTCCGTTTGGGGGAAGGGGTGTAAAGTCAAAATTGGGAGGGTGCAAGTGGAGATTTGCACTGTTTCTATCGATTTTTGACAGTAAAAAGTTTAAAATTGGGGAGTGGTGTTCTGAAAAATTTGGGGGTAACAGTGGAATCACTGAACGAAGAAAATCTGAACCCTGCAAAATAATTCAAGATATTCAGCCGCTGATATCTAATCCAGTACCTCCCGAATACGAAGCCAAGGCTTTCCCAACTAAGCTACTGCCGCCCAATGTGCTTATCCAATGTAGAACAACTAGTTTATTCGAAAAAATTCTTTTTTTTTTCATTTCAGTAAATAAATTCATCTTTCGTTCAAGTTTCACTATACTTATGGTTACACAGGTACATTCTCAATATCAAAGTTTGTCGTATTACCAGCTTGATACAGCTATATAGCAAATTTATGTACTGCACGGCGTCTGAATCTTAATTAGAAATGCTGTGCTGTGGGCAAAGTGAAATCTCTAGTATTTCGACACAAGCATTGCTGGAGTGGATCGTTGAAAGCGCAAGAATACATAATATGCAGATAATTTAGTTGTGTTGCCGCTAGTTTTATGACAGAGCAAAAGCATATGATGTGAGACAGCAGCGTCGCATTCCACGGCACAGGAGTTATTAATTTCTGTGTGCCACCTTTAAAGCAATTATGTTCCATTGGCATTTACACTCTACAGGGTCAGAACCAAAATATGTAGAGGTGTCAGTGAATGTGTTTCAGGAATTCTAGATTTACACGAAAGATCCTTTTCCTGGTCATAAAACTTTTTGAAGGAGGAACACTCAGTATCCACAATCGGTGTGGAAAATTCTTATTGTGCGACAAAAAGAATATAATTAAATGAATCTTGGACAAATGAAGAACTAGTAAGATATTTATTGCATGTTTTCTAACGAGAAAATAAGTACGTTTTGAGAAGATATGACGTTTTAATTCATGTAGGCAAATAAAATAAAAGTAAGCACAAGAAAGTTTTGACTAGGGTAGTTCAGCCACTTTAAGATAATTGTGTTCGTTCTAGACAGTACTATTTTCGAATTACGTGGTATGTATCCCTGTTTTACTGTAGGCTCAGTACACGTAAGTTTCCGGATTATTTAACGTTAATTGGACACGAAAGCATTGATAAATTAGTTAATATCTTTGGGTTCAAAACAAGGGTACTTTAAAACTACGTGCACAATTTTCACTTAACTTACATTTATGGGCCAGAAAGGCAAGACCATCGCATACCTGAGAGAGGTTATTCATCCTTCAGTACTCTTCCGGGAGAATGAGAAAAGAAATTAAGATGGTCTTTGTCTAGGAATAAAATCGGCATTAGCCTGGTGAACCTGAGGGAAAATCCCGAAAATTATCTTCCAATATGGCCAGCAGCTTGACTGGAAACTGAGTGCTTCTCACTGTTGATTCGAAATCTCTGATCGTTTCCATTCGTTCAAGTTGTCGGGTTATGTATGTTAAATATATAACATATACATAATCGTATTAAACTAGAAAAATTATTGTTGTGCAAAATAAACTGTGTGAGTAAGAAATTAAAATATTAATTAGAATGGAGAGCCAGCTGCAATCAAAATACTCACAATATACAATGGAAAGTCAGTTTCTTATGTGTTATTTATATTAGCTAAAGCTATCCTCTATGAGAAAAGCACGCGTCGTGAACGGAGCATGGGGTATGTGGCGGTATAGTTCCACATATTCTAGACCTAGAGTACGAAGTGTGGTGCAATGGTCAGTCCCACGCTCGACCGCTGGTATTCAATTTGCTGGGAGGCTGAGTGCACCTCAGAGCGCCAAACATAGGAACACTGCGAGAAAAGTCTCCACTGTCCTGGCCGGGATTTAAACCTGGGCTGCTCCATTCGTAGTAAGACGCGCTACCACCTGAGCCACAGAGATTCATTACTTATAGCAAAAAATCTGTTTATAACTGAAACGAGAACAGACTAACAGAAAATACGCCCATAAGTATTATTGAGAGTAATGAGACATTCATGAAATCAGACTAATGAAACGTTGATTAGTAAAAGAGGAACCTATTACATTCGAGAGGTTCTTTTTGTCGGTATCATCTGTTATTCAGATGATAGCTAGAAAAGAAACTAAGCAGGCGAAATGCTTTTTGACAAAAAAAGAATTAAACAAGGAATTTCAAACATGAAATGTATTTAGTTATTTGCTGAATCAATGATTTGCTAGCAAGTTCTAATATTTCCTTCGTTTCAAAATGCTCCAATTTTGTTTTTCAAATGCATCATCTTAGACTTGCTAAGACGACAGACAACACACAGCAGCAGAACATTCTGATAGAATCTCAAAATGAAAGAAGCAAAGCAGTGCAACATGTTAAAAAGAACATTCAGTACATTCCTTTCTCATCTAGTACTGCCTTCATGTCTCTAGGAGGCATTTTATTGAGTAATCCAATAATCTTTTAAAGCAAACAATATACTCTCACAATTCGTGGCTCATTACAGATTTCAAACAAGGCAGTTTATTCTACATGTTGGAACACGGAGACTATAAACGATAATATTGAAATTCTCGTTGATAAGGGAAGATTAAGGAAATGGAGCATTGATTAATGTTGACGTAAAGCGCATTAAAACATTTAGAGCATCGGATCAGCTGACAAAACGGTCGTCAGGCTTTAAGCAATAATACGGCGTAAAGTCGAAAAATATAAGGAACGTAACACCAAAACAAATGCAACCATACAACGAAAAGAAAACAAAAAATAACACAGAAGTAAAACCCAAATAAACAGTAGAAACAGGCTTAAAAATTAACACACACAAAGTGAAACCCAATAAGGAAGGAAACGTTCGGGAAACTAAAATCAATATACAACGTATGAGTCAAATGAAAAATAAATAGTCGTATGTCTAAAATCTAAAAAGAAAATAACAATAAAAATAATAAAACTCATAACTTGAAAGCTAAGAAGAAAGATTCGTAAAACTAAAAGTAACATTCGTTGTACAAGGAGCGTTCAATAAGTCCTTAGAAAAAGATAGAAAAACAAATTGTTTTAGGAAGAGTTTTAATTTTCCACATAATATCCTTTCCACTCAATACACTTTTCCCAGCATTTCTCCAACATTTTTAAGCCGTCCAAAAGGTAGGATTTCGGAAGGCCCTTAAAATAAGCATCTGATTGGGCGATGACCTCCTCGTTCGACGAAAAAATGGCTCAGTGGAAAAAGATTCACAAGTTTGGAAATTACAAATAAGTAACTGGGGGCCAAATCTTGTGAATACGGTGGATGTTGTAATAATTCGAACTTTAATTCCATGATTTTCGCCATCGAAACTACGCAGGTGTGCAGTCGTACATTGCTTCTACTATAAGAGCAAACGCCATCTTGCCGAGATTTTTTAACACCCAATTTTTCGTGGAAAATTGAAAACACTGTACCTTATGATATCCCTGTGCTCTCATCTATTTTGCACACTTTGATTCGTCGATCATTCAAAATCATATCGTAAAATTGGCAATCATTTCAGAGGAAGTCATTTCCACTGGACGTCCCGAACGATGTTCATCATTTGTGGATGTACGGCCACGTTTAAATTCATTTACCTAATTGAAAATAGTCGCAAAACACAGGAGCATATTTGGCATAAACTTCATCCAACTCGGATTTGATCTCTTTCGGTGTTAAGCCTTTTAAACAGAAGTGTTTAATCGCTGCACGAAACTAATTTTATTTTCATTTTCTATGTTTTTTTATATAAACAAAAGTTTGTTGCTATGAAAATGAAACCATGCGATGGATATAGCTGAAATTTTAACAGCGGTCTAGTGAGAGAGATGACGCTAACTAACAGCAAACCTCTTTTGATTCTACGATCTCTTGAATTTTCTAAGGACTTATTGAACGACCCTCGTAAAAACAAATATAAAGAAACATTCTTAAGAATAAGAAATCAATCACGAAGTACAACCATGTGAAAAAATATTTTTGGAAGACTTTACAAAGTAAAGAAAATGCACGTGAGGCTTTAAAAAGTAAATAATACAGGATATAAAATGCAAAGAAAAGAAACGATCGATAAGTAGTATGGAAGGTAAAAAGCAAAGCGAAACAAATTGTTCAATTACTTCAAATGTAAACCTCAAAGAGAAAGTAAAAAGTACAAACATAATGCACTACACAAACAGAGAAAAAGCCCTAAGATTCAAGTAGTTTACTGCGAGCAAGCTGATCACGATAATACCACTACTTTCTTGCAGTAAAATACTATAATAATAAATAAAACGTCATTGAAAATGTAATGCATAGTGTTCGATCAAAATGTTGTGTAGATGTATTGCTCATTCCTTTCTTCGTGTTTGCAAAAGCCGACTTTAACTTACGAAGGTAGAATTATAAACACAGAAACAACTGTCTATACATACCGTAAAAGTGATCAAGGCCAATAATTGAAATTCGACTTTTAGTAAAAGAATGTTCGTGAATAATATTTTTCCATTAAATAATTCGTTACTTAGTTTTAGACATATTTGAAACCTAGTAATCTTCCAAGTTATAGTTATGTAATTTTGGGAAAGTATGACCAGAAGTTTCAAATATATGAATCTAGATAACAAAACTAGAAATATTTATAGAAAAAGCTATATCTACTATGTTTTAAAATCTACTGAAACTAACCTGAAATATATGTATTTTTGCTTTGTTCTATTCTAATTAATATTCATTAACGTGTTTATACGTACGTTGTGCCAATAAAATCGGATGAAAGACAACACCATTCGTCAGTCTTTGAATCAGCACTAGGGGAGAAATGATGGTTCAATTCCTTTTTACGCCTCTAATTCTAATCTATTCCCTAGTTTACTTCATAAGAAAGCCAATTTTCTTTTAACTTGACATCAGCTATTATAATAACATTCAATGAAAAGGCTTACTATCAAGATAGGGATACATGTCCCACATAGAAGAACTCGGCTGCATAATGCAATCTTCCATCTCTCGACCCACTGGCGCAAGGGATAGGATGTATCGACCATGAGGAGATTGTGCTAATTATACACCCTCCATTCCAAAAGAAACCGAACGTTTTAAAAAAACAAAAAAGACAATGTACATTTTGGAACAAATCATTTTTATTAATCAATGTATTCCCCTTCTGCATCGATACACATATTTGCACGCTCCAACAAGTTGTCAAACGACTTCTCCATGTCCTTTATTGGAATGGTCTTTAGGACGGCGGTCGTCGCCTTCTCAATGGCTTCAATCGATGCGTGCCACTTTCCTTTCATCGCCAAATGCAGTTTCGGGAACAGATAGAAATCGCACGGAGCGAGATCTGGTGAATAGGGCGGATGATGCAAACGAATAATGTGATTTTTGACCAAAAATTCAGTTACAAGTCGCGAACGATGTGATGGTGCATTATCGTCCAAAAGAGTCCAACTGCCGATTTCTCGATATTCGGGCCGAATACGATGAATTCTTTTCCAGCAAACGCTTCATGACGCCCAAGTAAAACTCTCCAGTGACTGTCTGGCCGGGCTGAACAAATTCTTTGTGGATAATTCCTTTTGAATCGTAAAAACAAATCAGCATCACCTTAACTTTTGACTTCACCAAGCGACTTTTTTTGGGTGGTCCTTCATCCGGCGCTCTCCATTCAGCACTTTGCCGCTTTGTTTCGGGCTCATATTCAAAACACCACGTCTCGTCACCAGTTACAATCGATTTCAAGAAGTTTCGATCCTGCCGAGCACTTTTAACAATGTCTTTGCAATGCGCAATTCGATCAACTTTTTGGTCTTCGGTGAGTTTGTGTGGTACAAACCGCGAATTAACCTTCTTAAAGCCCAAAACTTCGGTCAAAATGCGGTATGCGGTTGTTTGAGGAATGCCTAATTCCATTTCAATAACTTTCACCGACGCTTTTTTGTTATGTTTGATGAATTGACGCACTTTTTCGATGTTTTCTTCCGATAATCCGGTTCTGGGACGGCCTGATCTTTCGTCATCATCCAGCGTCTCTCTACCCGATTTGAATCGCCTGAACCACTCGTAAACTTGCGTACGGGATAGACACTCATCACCATATGCATTTTGTAGCATTTGGTGCGTTTCAGTAAAAGGTTTACCCAGTTTAACACAAAACTCAATTGCAGCTCGTTGTTTGAAACTCATTTTCCGACCGATGTACACAACACACTGACAGTTGAAACGCAATAACTTTGTTGCCGTGCATCCAAATGTCATGACATTTATACCAGTTGTCAATGAGGGACTACGCCATCTACCGGTAAAATATTACAACAGATGGCACTAGTGGTACTATTTGTTTTCAACAGTTCGGTTTCTTTCGGAATGGAGGGTGTATAACTGTATTCTTAAAGTATGGCTTGAGATATACATTAAGAGTAAATCTCATGCTTACATAAAGTAATGATTAGTTATTTCAGAATATGCTACTATGTAGACTCTAATAAGAAACTCACGTATCATGTTCAAAAAATACATAAATAAAATTTTGTCAATTTTTAAGGGATTTATATAATCACTAAACTGAAGAACAGCAGAGGTTTATAAGATTTGAACATGTGAAAACTTTTTCGATGGATAAGAAAACAAGTTACCACCCAAATTATGCGTTAGAGTCAATATTGGAGAAACAATGGAATTTTTAGGGGGTACCATTTTATAATAGAAACAAGTGAGTTAGAGCCCAGTCGGCGAACTGTGCAAATTTTCTACCACCAGACTTCAGCATCGATTGTTCAATTTGGACTATCTATACATCGTTGGTAAAGTTTCACCGATACCTTTCGAATGACACTTCAACCACGTTCGTAGCCATAGTAGTTCCTGGTTAGGAATTTATCGACGGATGAGCAGTCAAACAGACCTCGTCTATGAAGCTCTGAACTCTCTCGTCTAAACCTTTCCAGCAGCACCTCAATCACCTTTGTAGCCCTAGTACCTCCTGAGTTGAAAGTTATGGACAAGGAATAGCTATACTAGATCTAGGCAGAAGGAATTAGTAGATTAATTTATGCTTTGAATGGTAATAACAGTGAATTACGAGATTCTCTTTGGGTAAGGAGAGCCAAATTACAAAGATACGATAGTCGTTTCTTGCCTTGATAAATTGTGCGAAAATACAAGAGCGGAAAATAAGGGTTGTGTGCTTTATGAGTTGTATCAGATCACAACGAATTTGCTGGATACAGAAAGATGACTACATTTAAGACATTTCTATGAAACACTTAAGTACCTTATCGATAATATTATACACTGTTTTACTTTTGTGTTATTTAATATTTTTGACAAGTCTAAGAAGTTATGTTTTCATAAAATCTTTAGTTTGAACTACTTAAATTTTGTAACATTTTATCCTCGAATTATTGAAAGAACCCATTTGATATTGTCTTGAAAAGAAATATGATTTAGTTCTTAAATGAACCTTGGTAATGAAACCTCTTTCTGATACTCCTGTGGTTAGAATGCATAAGGAGATATGCTAATTTATTTAATTTTAGAGAAGGGAGGATTATGGTTTGAAATGTTTACAAAATATCAAATCCGGCTTTACAAAGCATAATTCAGTAAAACGTTTGTAAACTTTATTTTGTATGGGTTACTCTAGTTACTTTTGACTTTGGCCTGTCTCGATTTGGTCTATAAACCTAGTTAAAATGCACAAACATCCATACCCCAGGCGGGGTGATTCGAACCCGAGACCTTCAAGTTCTACAAAAATTGACTGTGAACAATAAAATATTAAACTTGTTATATCTTACAGTATGTAACAGGAATAGATGAAAATATTAGTTTGGAAAATTCATCAGAGCTAACAAGTGTTTGGAACATCTGAACTAATAATAGATGTCATATTATGTGCCACGAAATTGCTAAGTTACAGTTTTCCTTGTGGTGCTAAACGTTTCTACAAAATGTCTTGAAAACATAAGGTAAATGAAGGGATGTTCGCCATGCTGGGTATTTTGCCGTAATTGTGGTTTTTGTAATCGTAAATAAAAACTATGGGTTGGAAACACTCACTTATTCCGCTAAAAATCAAGTAACATGTGCCTTATTTGAACTCACATCTGCAGTGTGGTGAGCAAACTAAGAAGCAAGCAGTACAGTTTCTAATGCGCAGTTTCGTCGGAACGGATGACAAAGAAAGGCGCAGAATTACAGTAGTACGTTAGTAATTCTCATTTTGTTTTTGTAAGGTAAGAATTATATTCATTCCTGTTAATTATTGATATCATAACCGTAAACTGTAATAATGTTGTGAAAAGATTTGCTTTGGAAAGCGTGTATGTACAAGTAAAAAAGAGTTGCTTTCTTTCGACTATATATTTGCAGGTAAGTTCGCCAGAGTAACGTACAATGTGACGAATTGCCCTTCGTACAAATGATCTGTTCACACAAGTTGTTCACAATGCATACGAACAAAATAGTGGTAGACACTACAGTGTGATAATCCTAAATACTTCCGGATGGCACAGTTTATCTAAGTCTTTCTTTTTTTAAAAAAGGAAAGTGTCCAATAAGAAGAGGAATCAAAAAACAGATAACTAATTAATGTGTATGCCCTATTTTAGGTCCATTTGATGACAACTACGAACACATATTTATTTACTGGAAACAAATCCTTTTTGGGGGGCAGTAGCAGGGTTCCGGGCTACGGGTATATATCCTTATAATCCAGACGCAATACCAGAACATAATTTACACCAAGCTCAATATCTGAACGTTCCGATTCACAGCCAATAACCAATCAAATTTCCCCATTGACAGACTCTCCAAATTCTCCAGACGTGTCACCAAACAGGACCAACGATAGCTCTGTGTCATTTCACGACTGTCAACATCGAAGATCGACAGAAAAGCACTTACGGCACGGAAGTCCAGAAATTCGTCTGCTGTTCTTTTAACTTGGAAGAACATTTTTACGACGACAAAATCAAGAAACAAGGAAAGTGTGGGGAAACTGGACTCCGATGATAACAACAGTAGGCCTACAACAGCAGGGAGTGAACAATATCAAGACAGAAAACAAAGTGCAGTGGCTTCTTCTCAGCAGCCAGGATGTAGTGGAATCAAGAAGAAAGTGGGGAAAGCTAAACGGATGAAGTCAACATTTTGTTGTGACTGTGGAGATGATTACTTAAATCCCAAAGGTAAAAAAGTGGATTGGTACCAATGCTTAATTTGCCAACTTTGGTTTCATGAGGATTGCGACAAAGGTTCAATAAAACGGTGTGGTTTGTGCACTATGTGCGATAATGGTGACTCACTTGCTTCCGATTCAGAATCTGATTAAAAAAACGTCCCGCTTAACTTGGTAATAATGTTTCAATTGTATCCTTTGAAGCATGGTACTTATACATGCTTGTATTGTATTCGTAAGTAGTTTTTTTTATCTTCTATGGTAATTCTGGTTCTTTTATGTTTGTTGTATGAGTCTTTGACAACTACTTTTGTACATACATACACTCAAAGTGACGATAACATGATACATAGGTAATATGGCGATTTTCCCAGCATGTGATGGGAATTTCGCCACTTTTCCTCATTTTCGTATTTTTAATATTACGGCATAAGTGTAAGTAACACAGTATTTATTTTATATTCCTCAGAATCTACAATAACTACTTTATGTATAGTATAAATTTGGTCCTTCTCCCCTAATTCATTTAGAAGAAAAAAATACCATTTTGGTGGCGAAATTCCCCTCAGTTACACTGTTTAAAATTATTTTCTGAGCCAGAGGTGCCTTAAGGCTATATAAAAATTCACACTCAAATTTAAATTGGCATTATTTCCAGGTATCTTTAAGAATATACTCTTGAAACTTATGATAAGGAATTTCTAAGAACTATTTGTGCATACTAAATGGTTACTAGAATAATACTCAATACTCAGTTTGTTACTATTTTAATGTATTATTGTTTCTTCTATTTATTCGCATAATTTTGTTAACTATTGTATTTTTTACGGAAAGTTCATAGAAGTCTCTGTTTGAATAACACTAGAGTATTTGAAAAGATAAAAGCGTTGAATAATAGAGTTATTTTATTGCAAATGTCATATAAACATTTGACATAAGCTGGCTCGAAGCTGCAAAAGCATGGAGTTGATGTATAGAATTTCAAACATAAAAATCTGCCAATGAATAGGACGACTTACCCCCAGTTTAACAATCGACCGCTAAGCTTCTAGCCAGCGCTAAGTTGAGGCCAATTCATAATTTTGCATTGCAGTCGATTGTAAAATTGGGGCTAAATAACCACGTAAACGTGATCGAGTGTAATAACTTTATAAACTGTAAGCTACCTTGAACGATACATATAATATTTTTTGTTTAGAAGTTGTAGTGGTTCTTGAAAATTTAGTTATATTTTTTGAAACTCAGTGTAGACGCACAGTATAGCAATGATATATATTTAACTCTATGTAGTGCGTGGGGAAAGGAAAAACACGATTGAGGAACCGACGTTACCTTTTGAAAAATGAATGCTCATACCTTGTAACCTTTTATTCATAAAGGGAATTTATGCGTGCACACGTATACATGAACTGAAATTCGGAGTAGTTATTGACAGAAGCTTTAACATACTTTCGGAGACTTTCCAAGAATTTGTGGACGTATAACTTTACACACATGATATGAGCGATCGAAGCATTTGAAGTTCTGACTCAATGAAAATATGCCTATCATACATGCAACAGCTGCAAACACGCAACGCTATCATTCTCTCTCTCTCTCTCTCTCTCTCTCTCTGTGTGTGTGTGTTGCTTTTTTGTGAGATTGTGTAAATATATTTGTCTGTTATTTCGTGATAATACTAAGATATATAAAAAAAATATTTCCACATGGAATGTAGGTGGATGATATTATAAAAGGAAAGTGGACAAATAATTCATTGATCTGTGGAGAAGCTAATGCTTTTACAGGACTCTTGGGAGCACTTAAAGAATAGGTCACTGTATGACCTGTCAAAGTTGCTATAAAACATTATTATATACGTATATCCTCTCGCAGCCATTCAAATTCGTGCACATATGTAGGATGGATTGCGTTGGGAGTCGGATGATTATTTGGATGTGTTCATGTGTATTGTCCATGGATGATTTATGATGTTCATGTGTACTCCATCGCTCAGAAGTTCATGATAGCAGAACGACCGAATACATACTACAAATGATAACGTTAATATAAATGCATATTCGTATACTGCACGTACTTTTTCAGACTAAAGAGAATGTTTAAGAATTGTTTAGATAAGCTTACATGTATTGAAAGAGCTAATATTACTATATATTATAATATATATGAGATTGAATTTGGACTTTCATTTAAACTTCAATGCAAATATAAATGAGGAACTTCTACCGAAAACTTGTGCTTGAAACAGATGCTGAGTAGCGCTGCATCGAGCTAAACGAAGCATGGTTTCCTCCTCTGTAAGAAACAAAGTCAAAGTTTCGTGTTTCTTTCCTAACAAATATTTTTTATCAGATTTTGCTTGTGCTGAAAAGTCATGATTTAAGAATATTAGGGATTGTGTTTCAGAGCTTCTCAAAATCTTAATATGATTTATATTTCTAGTTAATCTCTTTAAAATTGAAGGAGGAGATATTGCGAGGACGTAATATGAATTATGAAAATTTAAAGTTTGGAATTTAATTTGCAAAATAAGCCTGATAAATGTAGTACAATGTAGTTATAATTTGTTTCGAACTTACAAGGAATGCCTCCCATTGTAAACCAGGCTTATAAAATCTGAAATGTGGATTCAATATCCCACTACCAGGTATGGCTTTCGGCAAAGTTTGAACTGCTGATGGCCATACATTTCCAAGTTATGGCTCAACAAAATTATTAGGATCATGAAGTCGGACTAGGGGAACATTAACATATTTAATTAAATGCCTTCATATTCAACTGAGCTATCAAAATAAAACTTACACTGCTTAATATAGAATGTACAGACTATCAATCACCATCCGTAGTGTTGTTATAAGAGATGCAGGGATGCCAACTTTGTATAAAATTATATTTTTGGAAGTGGCACTATGTCAGGTTATTACATATTTTCAAAAAGCACATAGAACAAAATGTAATATAGCACGCACGATGTACAGCATTGCAAACTTTGGAAGAAAAAAGATATGAAATAGTTCGCCATCACTCCATGATCCACAGAGCGTAAAATCTACATTCGTGGCGTAATCTGATTTAACACACTACAGGTACTATTGTGTAGTATCACTATGGTTATATAATAATGCTGAACGACCAAAGCAATGTTGTCATGATATAATATTATTGTTAGTTGCAAACCTATCCTATTATTGATAGGAGTTCATAGACTTCTTTCAAACCAGTAACTTTCATTGACATTGTTCATATAGAGTCTTTGAGTTTTCTAGAAAAAGAATGTAAATGGACGTTCATATGTTGTAGTCAAACATGTAATAATTAAGTTATTCTTGAGAACCAAGAATATTGTGGAAATGATCTTAAAAGAAGATATTTTCTAATAATTGATGTTTCAGAGTTTATCAGAATCTTCTGTAAATAAACCTTACTGGAATGAACCTAACAGAAATGAAATGAGGATATTGAATGTACTCTCATCTGTAAGTAGGTTTGTTTGTGTATTAGAACGACAAACTGGAGAAATTCTATTCGAAGCGAAATATGGAAGTCAAAATCAATAAAAGAAACTCACGCATAATTTCTGAAACAATAGAAGTTTGGTTGTTTATTATTTTCAATGATTACTATTAAGGTTAAGACTCAATATCTATTTCTAATATCAATTTTGTATTTCCCCCACGAGATACCACAGCCTCCATTTACCTTATTTACCTAACCATAAAGAAAGTGGAAACTATCAATTATCTTTAAGAATTTAAAAAAAAATTAAAGACATAAGCGACTCGAACAATTGTTGTAAATACCTGAGCATGGAACAGATCAAAGAGGATGAATGACGTAGCATATGCCCAAGTGTTTAGTGGATATTAATATAACACAATTTAACAGATATATATGGTAATTTGTAAATTTGGCAACATTTCTTATATTTACGTGTAAGGCTCGTAGCGCTTCTTCTAATCACCGGACTGTTCACGTAATAGTCTTTATAATTGGAAGTAGTCCAAATCGAGATATTTTTTTTTTCAGTGCTTAGGCGATAAACGTTGTATTCCAGCAAGTTTTAATATTAACATTGAATAGTGCTAACTGAAATGATTACATATGGTATGAATAGTCCAATTGTAAAACATCTACGTTTAGAAACAATATTCAAGCAATCCTTTTATTATTTCGCGTACACAATATCTTATCTATGCACGGTGAGTACTAATTTGCAGGAATACAATCTGACGTACATGGCGTTTACATTTATACACCAACCATAAACGAAGTGAATATACACTACAACCATACACATTATTTCTCCTTACATTCTTTCTCCCTGTAATTTTGGCACTTTGCGTATTACCATTAGAGAGTAGAAATCACAATTAATTATGTTCATAGTAATACTCAGAACAGAGTTACTAGAATAAAATTAGATTTGTTTGAAATGTTACTCCATAATAATATTATGGTTTTAAAACGGCCAGGAGATAGTGAACAAAATAACTGCTCAAGTAACTATAAAACATAGTGTATACATGTACAGGGTAAGTCAAAATGATGTACCCGATTTCATAAATTTATTTTGTGAAATATAATGAACATATCTGAATGTAATACGTGTGGTAAGAAGGGTAACTCTCAAAGTTTTTTTCAGTCACACCTCGCGCAACACGACACACATCAAGCCGATAGTCTATCTCCTGCCAAACCTTGTGTAGTGTGTCACGGTCAATCTCTGCAATGGCTGCTGTGATGCGGGCGCGAAGGTCACCCAATGTTGTTGGAAGTGGTGGTACGTAAACACGATCCTTTATGAAACCCCACAAAAAGAAATCACACGGGGTCAGATCGGGGGAACGAGGTGGCCAACGAATGAGAACTCGATCCTCCTGAGATGCACGGCCTATCCAGCGCTGTGGCAATGCCTCATTGAGATGATCCCGAACGCTGCCATGGTAATGCGGAGGGGCACCATCCAATTGAAGAATGAAATCTGCACTATCCTCTTCGAGCTGTGGAAGGAGCCATTGTTGCAGCATATCAAGAAAAACATGTCCTGTCACAGTAGGTTCAAGGAAGAAAAAGGGCCCATAAATCTTTTCAGGGGAAATGGAACAAAACACATTCACCTTGGGTGAATCGCGTTGGTGTTCCACAACTGCGTGGGGATTATCATTTCCCCAGATCCTTACGTTGTGTCTATTCACATTCCCAGAAAGGTGAAACACAGCTTCATCACTGTAACGTAACCTTTCGGCGAACCCATCCTCTTCCATTAACGTGAGAAAATCAGCACAGAAAGACGCTCGAGCAGCATAATCAGTGTCTCTTAAGGCTTGTAGCAGTTGCAAGCGATAGGATTTCATTTGTAAACGTTTCCGCAGAATTCGCCATATAGTTTTCTGTGGACTCCGCACAAAACTGGCGCGAACACGTTCCACTGTCTCTTCCTCAGCTGAAGGACGGCCAGTCGATTTTCGCTTACAGATGCAGCCCGTATCTCTGAATTTTTCATACCACGTACGAATGGTTTTTCCAGTAGGTGGGTCTCTGCCATACTTGGTACGGAAATGCCGTTGAACACTCATCACAGAGTTGTTTACATGGTAATCCAGCACACAGAACGATTTCTGCTCTCCAGCCAGCGTCATTTTCGTTAACTGCTTCCAGCGCCGCATAGCGGTAGACAATGCAACAACGCGGGACATAAACTAAACTCAACTAAACTTTGAACTTTTTCCTTTCCTTGCGCGTAGCTCACATTAAGATATGTTCATTATATTTCACAAAATAAATTTATGAAATCGGGTCCATCATTTTGACTTACCCTGTATAGTCCTCCCAACCGTAATGTGTTGTGAAGGTATTCACCAATATAATAAACAAATATCAGGTAAGCACAGTCAATCTGGCAAAAAGTACTTGTGAAAATACCATAGTTGTAAACCTAAACAAATCCACAAGATTTTAAATTATGTAGAAAATAAAATACTATTTGTTGATTGTAAAATAACTTTTCCGAAATTAACATACTGTCTGCAGTGAGTGACAATTGTTTCAGATACATTGATAGTTTCATAAAGATTATTTAATTTTGGGAATACAATGTTGACATATTTACCAATTACTATATATATATATATAAATATATATATATATATATATATATATATATATATATATATATATATAGAAATTCTCATGATATTAATAGCCAATGAACACTGATACATCTGTTACGTCATTCAACCTCTTTTGATCTGTTTCATGCATACATTATTAAACCAAGTCCCTTGTGTCTTTAATTTTAAAAGTTCCTACAAATAATATTATATCATGGCAACATTGCTTTGGTGGTTCAGCATCACTGTATAACCACAATATTACTACATAATATTATCAGGTTATCCCATAAGTAATGTCGTATTTTTTCACCGTGAAGAGAAAACAATAATTTACCTCGAACACTACCGCTAGTCAGGAAAATAGTTTCCATCGTACTTCACTATACTCTTCCACCTATCAACCGGTTGTTGAATTCCCTGAAAGAAGTCACCGGTTTTGGAGGTAAAGACCTGGGTCAGTGTTCGTCGTACGTCATCCTCATTTTGCAGTATTTTCACGGAAAGGTGGTTTTGCAGGCTGCAAAAAAGACAGTAGTCTGTTGGTGCAAGATCTGATGAGGGGGAGTTTCTTCCACCCACATTCCTTGATCTTAGAAAAGGTCCTTTTCGCGGTGTGTGGGCGCGCGTTATCACCGTGGATGAGCACATCCTTTGCGATTAACCAGAGCAGGACATTTCTAACAATGCAGTTCACTGGCATTCAAGCTGCTGACAATATACTTCTTTTAGCTCATAACGAAATAGATCAATATAACATGTGTGATAGTTACGTGACAGGAGCTCAAAATGGATTATACCACTTGTATCCCACCAAACACTCAACATCACTTTGTAGAGGTGGAGATCATATTTTGGCACAGTTCCTGCGCACTAACTTAAAGTATCTACTGCAATTTGCGTATAATGTTATGATAGAGGACTCACTTTACAATCTCTGTCACCATTCTGTCCAGCAATGGCTCATGTGACGGGTGAGCAGGGAACTGCAGATATAACTCGCTGCTGCTTCTGTTGAGGGGTTAACGCGTGGGGTACACTTTTTCCGAGTTTCGACACGTACCCAAGGTCATGCAGATGATGATGAAGAGTAGAATGGGTGAGATGGAGTTCGCTGGTCAATTCTTCAACAATTTGCATTCGACGTGCCTCCACCGCTGCTCGCAGGCCCTCGTTGTCCAGCTGTACAGATCTCCCTTCTCGTGGTTTATCGGTGAGGCTGGTGTTCCCAGACAGAAACCTCTGGAATCAACTCTGGCATTTTCGCACAACCACAGCACCATGGTGATATACGACATTAATATTTCATGCCGCTGCGCTGGTTGGATGTCCCTGGTGAAAATCATAGAGTACGACATGACACATTTGGTGGTGACCCTATATGACCCAGCTATGTCACGTGCTGTTTACTTCACTATTCGCTTGTCAGATGGTGCCATTGAAGCGGTCATCGCTCAGACGACATTACTCATGGGATAAGCTTATATCTTCAATTGTAAGGTATTTGAACCACTAATTCGTGGATTGCAACTTCTGTAAGGAAATGTCTTTGGAGATGATTTACGCATATAAATTACGGCACTCTGTACGTATGCTGTCTGCACGAGCTTCCATTATTAAATATACAATATCATGAAGTGTTGGAGTCTACACATTTTAGTTGAACATAAACTATCACAACTAAGTTTTGCGTGGGTAAGATTAGTGACGTTGAAGAACATGAATCTGTTGCTGTCAAGCGTGAATCACTGAAAGTCTCTCAAAAACATAATAATTACACTCTTTCGTTTTATTTCGTTTCAGTCCTCTTTTCCACACAGTTACTGCCAAATTGTAGGTGGCTACAGAATGCAGTAAATCTTCCCTCGTGGTAATAAACACGGACGAGTGCCTGGTAACAGCGATAACGCATGAGTTATCTTCAATAACATTCACCTCAAAAACATGTTTATTGGAAACGATGTATAACAACTAAAGCAGTATCGATTTCTTTTCCTTTTTTACATTGTTTCACATGGTAGGTAGTCTATGTAGTTGGTTTTATATTCTCTTCTGCATGGTAGGAACCTATTTAATAAAATTTGCCACTGTGATGCAAGCTTACTGCAAAGTTGTTCACTATATTTTCCATAAATATATCCTTTTGTTAATATTAAAATTTCATGAATTTGTTCTCTAGAAAATATCGACCACAACAGTATAGCTACTCAATTAAATTAAAACGAATTTATTAGAATTATTTTTTGTACTTATAGTATGTTCGGCCAGACCTGAAAATGTATTATGTCGTTTTGAATTTATCAAAGATACAGGTGCTATGGAACAGTAATCATACAAAAAGTAAGAAATCTATCGATAAGATAAGACACTAGTCAATGTTTTCTGTTCTTCATAAATGCAGAATGATTCTTATAACATAAAGGTTAATATTATAAAATTTCAGTTTTGTTAATAATTTTTTAGCGAGCGTTCGTAACTCAGTTAGTATAACACTAGCCTTGTATCTGGAAGGTCTTTGGTTTAAATTCAGTTAACGGTCATCCAGAATTAGTTCATTCTGTCTTCTGAAGCCAACTTGACTAATGATACGAGTGTCGTATTTTCAAAGTAAGATCTGGCTGACTTAGTTCTGAGATCATCTTCCTGCTCTATTCCGTTATGAGCTAAAGGAAGTCTAAAGGCCTCAAACATTACACTCATTAGTTAAGTAATGAGTACATAGAAAGCTTGAGATGTTAAATAATTGATTATCATCTGTCAGTTTCTTTGAAAGGAAGTGTGCACCATTTTACTCACTATATGTTCGTTTAAAAAAAAACCTTTTTGACTTTTGCATCGAAAGTGTTGAATCTATTTCGTGAAAACGTGTCAGTTGTACTAAAGCTTGATGACTCATGAGGTTGAAGCAGGACAGCATTATCACAAGGATACGGGTTCTATTTCAATGCGCGTCAATTCTTACTTCTTGACTTCGAAAAAGAACGGCTAATTAATTAAATTTAATCTAAAAAAAAAATCACATCATTGCATATTTAGAGCGCAAATCAGTGATAAAGGTGTTTTCAAACGGTTTACCAGAACTACAGTATCAGTTAATTTTTATATGATTAGTATATAGGTTAGGCTTTCATATGATTATAATATAGGATTATTTACTTGTAGTTGTTTCCTTTTGCAAAATGTTCAACGAACTATAAGAGTGATAGATTATGATAATCACATTTTGAATGGCATTTTAAGCATACATATCTCAATATGCTGCTGAAGACTCAGCATAAATGCTTTTACAAGAAACGAAAAGGCATAGTGAGTTATGTTTTACCTAAGATTGTTTTAACAATATTATAAAATATTAACCACTGTCATATCACTATCAATGTTCGTAATAATTGTATAATAATAGAGTCATATAAGCGTTGTTTAATTCGTAATTATGAGTAGGCGCAATAGTATGTAATTATTAAGCCATAAATAAACCAACATTTCTAATTGCATTATTTTCATTGTAGTATTTAAATCAGGCAAAATCAAAATATGTAGGCGTGAAACATTAACAAAGGAAATTTTATACATTAAAATAATGTTTTAACTTATAATTTCTTTGTTGAAATTTGTTTTCTTTAGTCTTTAGGCAACTTTGGTTAAGGCGGTATAGATGAGAGTGGATGAATTGGTGGAATAAAGAAAGTGGGAGGAAACAGGAGAACCCCGAGAACTGACGAACACGGTGTTTGTCCACCCGTGTATGAGCTGGGGTCGAACTGGAACCATATGGCATGAGCTGGGATCGAACCAAAGACCACAAGCACCGGATGTGAACGTTATGCCACTGTGCCCCCACGGCCCTCAATTTCTTTGTTCGAGGAGAGAAGCGAATACTAGTGTCTATGAAATTGTCCGCGTCCGATGAACTTTACGAACTCAGAACAGTTCCTGCTCACAATGTTATGGTAGAGGACTCACTTTTCAATCTCTGTCACCATTCTGTCCAGCAATGACACGTCTGTGACGGGTGAGCAGGGAACAGCAGATATAACTCGCTGCTGCTTCTGTTGAGGCGTTAACGCGTGGGGTACCCATTTTCCGAGTTACGACACGTACCCAAGGTTCTGCAGATGACGATGAAAAGTCGAATGGGTGAGATGGAGTTCGCTGGCCAATTCTTCAACACTTTGGATTCGATGCGCCTCCACTGCTGCTGGCAGGCCCTCGTTGTCCAGCTGTACAGATCTCCCTTCTCGTGGTTTATCGGTGAGGCTGGTGTTCCCAGACCGAAACCTCTGGAATCACCTCTGGCACTTTCACACAACCACAGCACCATGGCCATATACGACATTGATATTTCATGCCTCTGAGCTGGCTGGATGTACCCGGTGAACATCATAGAGTACGACTTGACACATTTGGTGCGCTGATACTTCCATGATCAGAAACAAGCCACATTTCCAAAACGTGGAGTAGACCGTTCTCCTTCTACGCATTGCTGTAAAATCAAGTGTCCCAGCTATGCCACGTGCTGTCTACTTCACTATTCGCTTGTCAGATGGTGTCATTGAAGCGGTCATCGCACATACGCCATTACTTATGGGATAAGCTGATACTTGCAGCATTTTAAATCAGACTGAGCCACGAGTGTAGATTTGGAACCTATGGACCATGGACTGACAACGAACTATTTCATCTTTTTTTTTTCTAATGCTAAAGTTTTGAATCCTTACTGTCATCAGAAATTTTAATTTCTATCAGTGATTCTCACAGTTCCCCCTCGTTTGGGATGTCACCCTCAAATTCTCAGGCCAACGCCCACACTTTAATTTTTATGATAAAAATCGATAGAAACCGTGCAAAACTTCATTTACACTCTCCTAATCTTGACTTTACACACAGACAAAATCCTAGCGGAGTCCCTGGTTTCGATTCAGTTCAGTTATCTGTTCTTTTTAACTTCCATCGCCGTTTTTCGATATTTTGGTTATTTTTGTAGGGATATTTTTAATATTTGAATTTTCTATTCATAAGGATGCGAACTGTGTTATAGTGTGTGCAATAAAGTATAATAAAAATTATTGGTCATAAATATGATTATATGATAGTAGTAGTAGCAGTAAATTAATACTGGATATGGTAGGTAGATAGCCATAGGTTGCATATGTGATGGTTAGCCTTACCACTAGATTTCTCGCATATAAAAGGACATGTATATCGCATATAAAGGATTTAATCAATTTTCCACTAAACAGTCTTCAAACAATGTTGCCAAGATTCTTTCTGTTTTTATCCCTTATTTTTTGAAAAGGAAATCATTTCTAACAATGTAGAGCTCGTAATTGGAACAAAGGCGGGAATAAAGCCAAGAACGGCCTGAGCTAAAGATACTACCTAGTCGGGTCATAAGTTCTGTCCCAACTGCAAAAGACTAGAACAAGTAAAATACACTGAGGAAAATGAAAATGTTTTGTGAAATAAAACAACGATAAGTGACAATCAATTGGGAACAACATTTATTCAAAATGGTTTCCTCTTGCCTGGACACAGGCTCGTAAACGACGCGGCCAATCATCAATTGCAGCACGCACCACATTGATGTCTATGTTAGCCACTGCTTTCACTATAGCAGTTTTCAAGCGGTCCAAAGTTATGTGGGGTTGAGAACACACCTTCTCCTTTAAATAGGACCAGATCTTGTAGTCAAGAGGATTTAAGTCTGGACTGGACGACGGCCATTCTTCAGTGGTGATGAACGCAATGTTATTGCGACGAAACCACTCCTGAGTCGATTTCGACTTGTGAGCTGGTGCTGAGTCCTGGTGGAACACCCAAGGCTTATTTTTGAACAGGGTGTTGCCAAGAGGTTTCATCACCTTGTCGAGAATGTCCTGCTGGTACACGTTGGCACCTGTTTTGACACCTTTTTTTGGCAAAAATGGACTTCAGTGGGGCCCCAGTACGACACACCCAGCCAAACCATCACTGATGCGGGGTGATGACCTCGCTGTACTCGGAACTTGTTCACATCTTGCATCACTGGTTGTAGCATACACTCTGTCGTTCTGGTGGTTGAGGTGTTCTTCAACAGGGAACATTTTCTCATCTGTAAACAAGATGTGTCGATGCTTGTTATCCGCGTACTGCTACAGAAGCAAATTTGATCTGTCACGTCGCATTCTCATCAAGCGCTGATTTAACCAAAGACATGTCCATCTGCGATAGGCATGCAGTCCTAGGTCTTCATTGATCGCCCTTTTCATTGATGATCGCGATATGTTCATTTGCAAGGACATGAGTTTCTGCTTACGGATCGGATTTCGGGCGATTCGTGCCTTCACGGCCTTAACGACAGCTGGTGTCCTAACCGAGCGAGGTCTACCAGTACGAGGCTTATCCTCGACAGATAATGTTTCATTATATCGCTGTATGGTGCGATAAACAAATTTTTGTGTTATGTTCAGTTTCCGCAGTAACTTAAAGATAGTCGGAGGAGGATGTCCGCACTTGTGTAAGGTCAGAACTGCGATACGATCCTCTTTCTTTCTCCATTCCGTCTTCACTCTGCAAGAGACAAAGGAAAACAATGGTATTGTAAGTTCAACCAACATTACCGTTTTACATCAATGCTAGGTTACTTTCATACATCATTCCTAACTACTGGAATTTTTCGTGCAAATTTGGGACACATCTTATGACCCGACTAGGTAAAATGTCTTTAATAATTTCAATATAATTCAAAGTCAAAAATTTTGGAAGACTTCCTTGATATACCTGCTAACGTTTCTAGTATTCACATTTATTGGCAATTTTGAGGCAGTTAGGTTGCCTAGAATGTCTTCAGAATTTTCTCGCAACATTTTTTACAGTTGATGGTATCAGATATTCTAGGGAAACGTAAAACACTTTATCAACTGAACGAAAAGGTGTGTAAATTTGGGAGAGGAGCCTTTAAAGCTAAAGAGCTGTTAGGTTATCAAAAATACTTAGAAGTGAGTAAAAATAATTATCTACAGAACTAGTTTTGCAAAGGTATAATACAATTAAAAATACAAATGAAAATGGTTTAGGCAAACTCTAACGAAACTTACAAATATTCGATTATATTGGCTTACTATTTGACTGTAGACATTATTACGGCATTACGTGCCAAACTAAGGTTGCATGACACGCTTACCCAATGATCGAGTCATTTCTTGTTCTAATCGTGATAAATTAATTTTTACTTAGTTTTATTCTCAAGGACAGTGGAACAAAGTCTTTCTTGTTGCCTAAGGAAAGGCGGAAAGTAAGCACAAACGTATCCTGGAAAATTATATTGTGTAACATTTTGAAAAAAAAAAAAGGTTTCTTATGATTGGAATATTTTTGCTCCTTTTACACAATTCAATGTCGTGGCTTCACAATTAATCAGTTTCAGGGTTTCCGCCAGGATTTTTAGTTCGAGGGGTGTAAAGTCATAATTGGGAGGGTGTAAGTGAAGTTTTGTACGGTTTCTATCGATATTTCACAGCTAAAATTTTAAAGTTGGGGAGTGTCGTTGATACTTTGGGGGAGTAAATACCTCCCCACAGGGGGTCTCGCAAAATCACTGATCAGTTCTGTTGTATCACATCAGGTCTATTAACAAAATGGACATGAAAATGATAAAAACAAGGCACTATGATAAAAAATGGAGTAAATAGGAAAGCAAACTTCGTGGTGTATTAAGTTAAGTTGATATCGCTGTTTTCGAAAATACAATAAGATTATCTCTATGACATACAGTTTTCGAGAAATTGCACTAAAATAAATGTAAATGTTCCACATTCTGTGACTTAAACAAGATATAGATACTCTGATGCAAGTAAGTTACAAATAATGTGATAATAGAAATCACGTACAAAGAAAAGAGTAATACACAAATATATTACAGTGCATTAGGACAATTCAGATCCAAACAGTACTTGAGGCAATTAAGGGATACCTTCATAACTATTTACATGTACACAAGAAAACACAATGTCTTGTACATAAGGGACAGTTGCTCTGCACTTCCAAGTCTCGTTTTAGCATTCCATGTTCCTTGATACCTTATTTCCATTTTTTTTTCTGGTAGAACCTCTCACCGTGTTTTCATTGAAACTTCATATATTTGTAGGTAAGTAATCCAGATGACTGTGAAGGATTACTCCATCCATCCACACTCATGTTACAGCCTAAACGTCTGAAGTGCTGTAGCATATCAGCAACATGTTTCATGTAGTTGTCAGTCTTTTTGTATTCTAAAATGTTTTCAGCAACTGCCTTAAAAACTGTCCACGCAAGCTGTTTAAATTCATTGATTAAATTCCGAGACCATCATTGATTTCCTTATTTGAGGTCCGATAAGTAACTTCTCATAACTTCTCAGTGTCTCTGATGGAAACTTTCATGTAATAGCATACATCCTCCTTGTCAAATGCCTTGACAGATTGTTTCATTATGCCGAGTTTGAAATGCAGAGAAGACAGTCACACGTTTCTATGTTCAGCTAGCGGGGGGCCACAATGTTTTCTCTCAATGCAAGGATGTCGCTTTGCTAGCAGAATAGATAGGATAAAACATGGTATTTTCGTCTAGCTTGTCTACAAACCTGCTAATACAATTACTGTGAAATCAGCACATAATCTTCACTGTATTTTACATAATCCACTTATGTCCATGTTCTCCTATTTCTATACCATAATAGACTCGATGTCCAGCTTTTGTGAACTGAGATATATGTTGTTTCCCGTTTGCTAGAACAAAGCTTCCATAGATGTAGCAGAAATTAACTGGATGATTGATACAATATCGCATCCCTATTATTACACGATTTTAACGCACCAAACTAAACACTTGATAAATTGGCGCTATTATCAAAAAACTCACAGACCTACACGGTAGACACAACACTCCAAGCAAACTGTGACTCATAATATGATTAAAACTTCGCACTTGCTTCACATTCACCAGTGTTACCGCATGTCACTCTACTGTTGCAAATTTATTATATTTAATTAGAATATTAACATTTTGTAAGGACTCCATTATCATAAACTTGCAATATTGAAGAAACCTGACCTGATGGACGAAAATGGATTCCATTTTCGTAATCATCATAGAAAACCGATTCAAGAATAGTAATCAGGATAGAGGCACAGAAATCATGCTGCACACTGTAATCGGCGGTCATTTACCTTTGAACATCTTTGTGTATTTCAAGTGATTTACTACAATCCTGAATAAACTACTATAATGCACGCTTAAAGGCCTTTTTGAAAGTAAATTTTATTTCTTTTCAAAGCTTGTAAGAAGAAACTGATGCGAAGACACTTCCAAAATTAATTTTTAATTAGTAAATAAATCATAATTTTCCTCTTAATTTCAGCTTTCCTTTAAATTCCAATGTAAATTCATTGAAAACATAGACTCTAAATACAGAATAAATATACGGAACATTAAATATTTTCATGCTAATGTAAATAAACTATTAAGAGTCCAATGATATTTTGTAATGTACTTTTAAGGAGAAGAAATAGTTTGAAGTTTGTTTCTTTATTTGGTAATTATTAGGTCATTCTCTTCAAATTTTACGGTAATTTTATAGATAATTTTTCAAACATATTTAAGTCACTAAAATCGAGACTCTGGTTATAGAATTGACCTCGCACACTTAATTCCTCCCTTTTTGGTCAGCCAGAAATTGAAAAAAAAAAGATCGGAAGAAATTGCCTCGTCAATATTCAGTAGTGGGTTTGCGTGATCTTGTCAACGAAGGACCGACCAAGAGATAGAGAAACCTGACTTAGAGTTATTATTAATCAATACGCTGCCAAAAGCACGCGAAGTACTTCCGGAAACAGCGGTCAATATGACAAGAAAGAGTAAGAACATTCATGCTTTGATAAGATTAATATTGTCCTTCTCCCTCTCCCTCTCTTTACCCCCACTAACTCTCCATTTAGTTTACGTTTATGTCATTGTTTGCGTAGACCTGTTAAAGAATTTGAAGTACTTTTTTTTAACATTCAAGAACCATATCTTACGCACTTAAATTTGAGTTTTATTTAAGGTCTGTAGCCAACTTTAGCTTAGGCTGCATCTTGGTGGTGACGAAAGAATTGGTGAAATGCAGAAAGTAGAAGGAAATAGAACTTCAAGAAAACCCAGGCACGTGGTGTTTTTTTCACCAGAAAGCCGACATGACATGGGCTGGGATCGAACCGACGACACCAAGCACCAAAGGTGAGCGGTCTACGTTCTACAAATCTCAAATATGTTAACGTCGCTACATTTATTATGTATTTTCTCACTATCGATCATTATATAACACTTTTCTACATTTCCTTACACAAGTTATAATCCACGAATTAGTGGTTCAAATATCTTACGAGGAAAGCTAGAAAACAATAACAGAAGCGAAGGTATAACTCAGGTCTGCAATATTCAACAAATATGTATACAACAGGAAATGCAAAATATCTATATTATCGTTTTACAGCAAAAGACATACTAACTTGCAATCACTACGAAATTGAAGACATTACTATACAGACGCTCTTCTTCACACCCACAAACTCAATCGGTGAATGTTTAAAGTATTCTAGATCCCTGGGCGTAGGTTCTTATTTCATATCTGATAAGTTTGAAAAAAATCGTGATAGACTTGAGAAATTGTGCACAATGTATTGAAACCTTTGTTCCTTTCAAGCACATGCTTCAACTATTTTGTCATCATTTATCCAATTTCATCTGATACACTGTTCAAATCTTGCTCTTCTTACGTTACTAGAACTACTGAATCGACTAGAAGCATCCTTTTTCCTGAAGTCGCGAAATAGCGTGTGATAAGGACCCAAAATTGATCTTAATATGTGCTAAATCATCTTGACTTCAATGTTTAAATGTTCAATTGTTGGGCATTTCCTCTGATCTTAAATTTGATTTTAGTTGCGATATTTAGGCAACTTTGGCTTAGGCGGCTCTGATTGTAAAGAATTGACCGCAGATTAAACAGTTCTATAATTATCACAGTGATAGATAGAGGCATAGATAGGTGCTTCAACGTCTGATGATAGGTTGCGAAGTAAGAGGAACATTCGGAAATTGGGATTTAAAATCGTTCATGTCGTACTGGAATCTTCAGAAAAAATTGTTGTGTTCGAGATCAGGCTGTCAACTTCAGAAGGGCTTTCCCTACCTTTTCCTATCCTGTGTGATGTATGAACCAAACATGTCATCTGTACTACTTTAGGATAAAACGACATGATGAACTTTTCAGCTTTCATATTATGTGGTGCATCATCAGTGACTAACATCAGCAGGACGTAGTTGCGCTTTATATTTTCAGGCCATGGGAAAAATATTTAAATGTCGAAAAGTCTGGAAATAGTAGAATAGTTTACAGTGTCTACTATTTCAGTCGTCAGCAGCATCATTTCACCTGGGTGGTCGATGTAGGTGCACTCGTCAATGGAAACAAATATCTTCTTCCCTCGAATGTTGCCCGTGATTCGTTTCATAATCTTATAGTAACATACAGGTACATAGTTCATTCTCAAAATTCATTTGTCAGAGAATGAACCACTTGTATACCGCTGCAGAAAGTCTTTGAACTTACTGTTCGTTAGTTGCCATCATGGAATTTATGGTGAAGCAAGTGCTTCGCTTAAATGTTGAAAAAAAAATCGGACCAAGTTTTAGATGCACACTGTCTAATGAGCATCAGAGTCGACGTATACTTTGCATTCTTGATATTGCGTATACATTCTCGCTACCAATATGTAGCCTCATCGTAAACCACTTATTTGCCACCATTTTAATTTCACACATTTCGCCTTCCTCATATTGTCATAAACGCCAGTTTTAGAAGCAGGGCAAAACGAAAAGAATTGGGCAATATTTTTTCTGCAATTGAAATGTCCTTTCTTTTACTGGCGATGCATGCTGGTTGCTATGGATCCCTATGAAAAATATAGGCCTAATATTAAGAAATTATAAAATGTTGAACGTTGTCGAGATTTTGAACTTTGACCTCGTTGTTACGACAAGGTTATGCACTCTATATTGTAAATATCACAGTAGGGATACGACAGGAATTTTATTAATTCTAATCCTGATGATATCTAATTACAATGTAATGTGAAAGTAAGAATGACAAGAGTTCGATAAATGTATTAGATGATTTAGAGGTAACGGTACAAAACGTCAGTAGGAAAAAGTCCTTCATACGCGTGAGACCTACAGTAAGGAAATGAAATATTTAGTTATTGAATTTGAATTTATTTTAAAGCCTTTAGGAAACTATGGCTCAGGCTGTATGGATGATGATGGGATGAATTAGTGGAATGAAGAAAGTGGGAGAAAACGGGAGAACCCCAAGAAAACCCATGCATACGGTGCTTGTCCACCACAAACCATATGGCATGAGTAAGGATCGATCCGACGACCCCGAGCACCAGAGGTGAGCGCTCTATCAACTGAGCCACCGTGGTCTCTATTTAGTTATTGTTCGTTTTGCAATAATTAAGGCTAGAATAATAAAACCCAGTAAAATAAACGAAAACACGAAAAATAAACTGTATTTAAGTTGGTGTGAAACAAGAAATCAACGTAAGATATTCCTTCACGGTTGCATACAAAACTACAGTTTCTGGAGCTACGACAATTAACCACGATTTTTCAATGATATAGGGAATTACGGAAAATGTAAAAACTCCATAAGTTCATAACCTACTTTGACTTGTGCACAACACTTATTGGGCATTTAGAATCTTGTATACCAACCACGACTATTACAATAACTCATCTTCGACCACGGCTGGAGATACTATGAAATAGCATGGACAGGTGATTTTACAAAATAAAATATCACCATATTGAGAGAATATATCTTCATCAAGCTGTGATACAATTTTCTTCAAATGACCCTTTTCTGAAAGGTTAAAATTCGTGCATGGCGATAGAATAGTTATATTTAAAAAACTCTATTTAGGTAAAACTTTGGTAAACTTTATTTTTATATGGGCCAGTCAAGTAACTTTGGACTTCGGCCCGTCACGATTCGCCTTTAGCTGTTAAGTGTTAAAATCCACACCCATGTCCCTGCCGGGACTCGAACCCGGGACCTTCGAGCCGATGGCCTACCGCCGCAGACGGCTCATCCACCCGGCCGGCACTCTATTTAGGTCATTGAAAGATAGTAAATGTATAGGAATCTTTCTATACCGAAAACTAGGTTACAACTGTTCCTCGTGTTCATGGTTGAACAATCCCACGCTCATGCAATTTAAATAAGAAAATGCAGGAGAATTGTTAAGGGAATGCTGTTCTACGAAAGTACACAACCACCTCTTTCACTGCTTCTTTGTTGCAACAGTAAATCTGACTTATTTTTCGTTCCTTTGCTTTCTGCACCACTACGTAAAAGATTACTCTAACGTCGGTGGAGAAGTGGAGGAAAAGAAAACATACAATTTTTCGATCTTCCTAAAATACATTTAAAAGGTTTTATCTCTGAAACAGTAAACTTCAAATGATTATGCTTTGACTAGTTTATAATGCTTGAAACAAAACTTTAAAACGAATTTCTTAGAAATGACCTGAAACTTTAAACAATCAACTAAAATCAGAAACCTCAGTTGAGACAGAAAACAACTCCTAAAAGTTCCAACTTTTCAGAATATTGAGATCAATTTAAACTTTATAACTAAACTAGCAATGTCTTCGATACGAGAAAAGATGACAGGTCATCAAAATCTGGATCATGCCTATGGCTTATATTTTACGAGATAAATCGTTTTATAAACGCTTGTAATATTCATTTTCTATTTAAAAAATCCAATTCGCATCTACTGCACTATGCATTTCTACGGCTGATAAGCTTACTGATTAACTAGTAACTCATATAGCCTATAGTTGCAAATAAACCCATTGCAGATGGTCCAGGGTCTTCGCTCTGGTATTGTGGAGACACATAATTTAAGGTATTCCCTCTCTCCCATTCTGGATTACATTTACCAAGGTATTCCTAAGATTTACGTGGGAAATTTTGGGATAGAATCTAATCTAGATGTTTGCGGTTGTTGAGTGGCAACGTTTGCTGCCTTGTAAACAAGGTGCCCTGGGTTCGATAACCAGTGGGGACAGAAACCATTCCGAGTTCACTTTAAAATTAATATTCAGATCTTAGGACATAATCTTCACAAGACTGAAGGCAAAGGCCTTCGGTTCACTTTGCTCGAGGAACGTCGAGTTATGTAAATACATTCGAATAGAAAACCCATTATTATCATCATCATTTTATCTAAAGCCCATACCGGTTAATTCTCTATCCCTTTTCAGGTAGAGTGTTCGCCAAGAAACGCCATTCCCGAGATTTGTGTTGGGATGAACGCCATAAAAGTTAGTCTAGCCGGTAAATGAAAATAAAATAGAATGAAAAATAGAAGTATGAGTAAACATAGAGAAAAAAATTGGTATAGGTCAATAAACACTTGGTGTGTGCCAGCGAAGCGCAACTAATCTTAAAGCTGGAGTTATCATTAAAAAGTGTATTGACCTGCACATACAATACAAATCTGTTGGAACCATATACAATTGCCCTATTATATTTAATGTAACAACATTTCCCCGTCATTTTAATTGTATGTAGAAGTTTCTATTTGGTTGTCAGTATCGGAAATTCGAAGCGTATTGTTGTCTTGAAATTACGAATTATGGTTCGATGAGTTTTGTATGCATAACAAACATCAAGGGCTGGAAAGTGCATGTATAATTACCTAATTGTTATATCATGGCCATGGTTTTGAACAATTTATTTGGTAATGGAGGTAAATAACTTTTGCTGACTTGTATTTCTCAAAAGCAAAATTGATGCACTACCCCACCAATTAATCGATTAAGAAGGTAAACTAGGTAGCCAATTTTTCCTTTACACTGTAAAAGAACCTGAACTTCTTGTTACCTTGTGTACATATGAAAGAGTCAACATGTGAGCATTTAACTACGTAAGGGTATGAAATAGTGGGATTTGTCAAGTGATGTTGCATTTATAATGTTTCTGAATTTTTAAGAAAGAGGTAAATGCGTATAGGGAGTAGGGAATCATCTCGTTAATAAGCTTAGTCTTTTGAATTAACCGTCATGAAGTCACAATAAAATCTTCACGTTATTTCCGCTATAGAATCAAGAAGTTGGATGGAAATTGAGTAGGCTTAATTTTTAAACATATAGTGAGCACCAGAAGGAGTCTATAAGACTCACCTTGCGAAAGACACGATAAATTTCCGTACACATTTTCTGCAGTTTAGTGTAAAAAATGCACGGTTTAGAAGGTGATGTTTAAAATGTTAGAAATGTGTAAAGGATGTGTAAAGTAAAAGCTTATACATTTATTGTGACCATCGTTTTTTTAATTTTCTTACTTTTTTACTCATATACTGTAAATAATGTGTGTAAAAAGTGAAGGTGTTTCTTGCTAGTTTGTGAACAACCGTTTCGAACGCTTCATACGAATTTAGTTTTCAGAATTACTATCCACACATCTCTTACACAGTGTTTTCACATTATATTCCGAGTAAACTCTGAATTCTTTGTTTTACCAGTGAACTTCTTCAATACTAAGCGAGAATACTAAAAAAGATAGACCTACTGGTTTCTTCGTAGCTACACTAAATCAATAATGCATCACCCAGATGAACCGTGTTTTAGTTTTGCTCCCACAAACTTTCTATATAATGCCTAGACTACTCTTATGTACACTCAAGTACACAGAAAATGGTCAATGCAAATTTGTTTGAAGCTTCAAAACTGCAGAATATGGTAACAACAAAGAAATGCATTACGTAGGGAAGCATAACATTTAAAAAGTTTATGTTATATGAAGACAAATATAGGCTTACGACTGCATACCGCTTTTACTAAGTACAACCATTGGATTTTATATGGATGTAAGTGTACAATAATTGTACGTGAAGTGTTCAAATAGTGATTGTGACTGATAAGAGTATATAAAAAGTGAGTTAGTCTAAAATTTTATGTTTTCGTTCATAATGCAGGCAGTTTCTGGTTTGAATCACTGTTCGAGTATGGATATTGTTAGAAGTATTTGTGAACTGTGTTTGATGTATCTCTGACATTAATCAAATAAATAACAATTTCTTATATCAGCATTACTAACGCTGAGGATTAATCGAGGAGGAGAAATAGGCTCTCTCTAAAAACAGAAATGTCAGGAATAAAAGTAGATTTTTTTTTAAAAGTAGTTTCCCCCACTTTAATGCTTGAAAGGTTAGCATTCTTAGCATTTGTATGTACATTGTTTAATATTCAACTGTTACATAATGTCTTTCCAGCTACACTTTCCTGATTAAAGTTTCGGAGATACACGCGTTGAAGTTATTTATTTATATGCTGAATATGTAAAAACTATTTAGTGGTTAAGGAATATGTACGTAGGAACATGCTGGAAAAAACTTATTGTCAGCAATTTGGAACCTCTTCGCAACATTGACAATTTACATTCATCAGCAAACTCTGATAAAGAAAATTAAAGAAAAAGAAAATGTTTCGAAATGTTCCTAGCAATACAAAACTATGGGACTAACATAGCAGCTTACTTTTGGGTATGTTAGAACTTCGAAAAGAATCATGACAACAACAGTTAGATACAGATTTTGCTTTGAAGAGTAACTTCTAGACCTCTTGCTGTCTGAGTGAAGAATAGTAGTTTCATCTTACTGCCATTTGGAATATGGAACAATTTGAAATTTTAAGGTTTTCCCAAATTATTTCTTATATCAAACCCGTTGACAATAGGTATCACTCGACCACTTTTGTCATTTGACAATTTTACGTAGACTCTGAACTCCGTTTACTCCCCTTAGGGGACAGGAAGTGAACCTTCATAGCTAAAAATGTTAGCCCCTTAAAATAATGAAGGGCATGCTTTTGCGTTTTCTTATATTCTCAGTTGTTTTGAAGATACACAGGGTGGCAACGGATTTTATGGACACGAAATGTGACCGCCGCCATTTTGGATGGGGTCAACATAGCAACTTGAAACATTCGGCAAAATATTTCTTTTGTCGAGACCTTTCAAACGATATATTACTCGACCCCCTTTGCCATTTGAAATTTTCAAGTTGACCCCCGTATCCCAAATTGGGGGTCTGGGGTGGAACTTTTATAGCTCAAAATTCAAGCCCCTTAAAATAGCCAAGGACTTGTTTTTGCGTTTTCTTATATTTCCAGTCGTTTTGAAGATACACAGGGTGGCAACGGATTTTATGGACACGAAATATGACCGCCGCCATTGTGGATGGGGTCAACGTAGCGACTCGAAACTTTCGGCAAAATATTTCCTTTGTCGAAACCTTTCAAACGATATATTACTCGACCCCCTTGAAATTTGCCATTTGAAATTTTCAAGTTGACCTCCGTACCCCAATTTGGGGGGGTCTGGGGTGGAACTTTTATAGCTCAAAATTCAAGCCCCTTAAAATAACCAGGGACGTGCTTTTGCGTTTTCTTATATTCCCAGTCGTTTTGAAAATAGACATGGTGGCAACGGACTTTATGGACACCCTATACATAGGATTACTAGAACAAAATTGACATTTAAAATATCAGATTACCTAATAAATACAATAACAGACTCACAACGCGACATTTATACGTTGCTATTAAGTTTAAAATAATGGCGTCTGTTACAAACTCTTGAATCAAACAGAGCAAGTATAACAGAGCTAAGAGCATTCCATATTTTGTACAGAAATCACAGCTACTAAGAATCACTAACAAGGAAACTATTTCAGTTGAGTAGTTGAAATTCACAGGAAATATTCTTTTTCTTTAGATTTTAACTCGTAATGTACGAAAATGACATCCATTAACCGCATCGTTTTGATATTTTCAATGCGAATTTTTAGGAATGTCGATTTGTGTCTATTTATACAAGGTATGGCATAAGTTTAAATACACTTGTCATGTTGAAGGTGCAACGGAAATCTGAACTAACCTTTGGGTAATGATAATTTGATAATATCGAGTATGAATTTTGATTCGGGTCGCATCCAGAGCTGAAACCGGGTAACTCTTGATGACCCTGTGACCCGGCCTGACCCGAACATAGGTGACCCAGTGGCCTGGTCCGAAACTTGACCCGAAAGACCCAATACGCCCGGTGACCCGGTCTGGAAGATATAATGAACTGTGGATTTTGGCGTTGTATTTTTCGTGCTCTGGGGGTATCCCTCCGGTCCTGGTTGGTCCTGAAAAAATCACTGTTCAAATGCAACGGAATAATTGAAAAGTATGCTTTGTCCTCCGGGCAACCGAGTTCTAAATCGGGTCACTAGGTCAGAACAGGCCCGAAACCTAGACCCGGTCCAAAACTGACCCGGTGACCCGTTTCAGTCTGCTCACATCACTAACTTCACCTAACTTAACATATGGTCTATACTTATGCCACACACACACACGAAAGCCCCATTATTCTCGATTGTTCATGAGAAAAGGATACGAACCTGAGACGCGTTGTTGAATATTTCTCTCCTGACCCTGCAGGCCCTTCAAATTTCTGTTATAGCTCATTTAATGGAACTCTGACTTCCCATTGAGAATGTTCTTGGATGGATCACACCTGCCAAACATCGGGACTGAGGTTTTCGGTGTTTTTCGTCAGTCACACTAGATTGATGCCGGTATTCACACTAGAATCTCTCCTATATACTCTTTAGTATCCTATTCATGCCTGACAAAAAAAATATAAAGGCCCATAAACATAATTAACAAATCATTCTTACTGTTTAAGTATTGTTAAATATAAGGCAAATATAGTAGTAACAAAATAATCAATTAATAGTAAAAAGGGATGTATCATATAACACGTTACAACCGTTACTTTATAGGGTACTTCATTCGTGAACAAT
This sequence comes from Lepisma saccharinum, assembly GCA_022664845.1. Lineage (NCBI taxonomy): Eukaryota > Metazoa > Arthropoda > Insecta > Zygentoma > Lepismatidae > Lepisma > Lepisma saccharinum. Next base: position 75,786 of record JAGDQP010001759.1, on the reverse strand, counting down.
TGATTCTATTTCAATATGTTTTAACGACCATTCACATTCAATTTTCATCTATAAACTTGTATCTACTGAACCTAATCGGAAACGATGTATTTCTAGGTAATACTGTGTTCAGTAGTTTCATGTTCATTATAAAGACGATAAGCATCTGCTCATGCACTCCATGAAATGAGAACACATCAATAGCTCGTCACCTTTCTCTCTTTTTCTTTCTCTTGCATGCGTGATTTTATGTTCACACGCTCTCTCCACTAAAATGCAGAAAGGTTAAGAAGCAAACATTCCGAAACAGTGACTCTAAAGCAAAGAAACAAATAAAGGACCCCGCACAAAATCGATGGAAAAGGCCTTTCGGTCAAGTTCTTTGGAACTTTGGATTTCGATTGTTTATAACTTCCTTAATGAAAATAAGTCTCAACGGACACAAATCACGAAAATTAAATTTAGAACTGCTTATAAAGTTTTTGTCAAATAAATGCCCCATTTTGGTTATTATTGTATCTTTGAAGCTGGATAAAATTTTTAGGTACGTTCGTTCATAATCTACCAGTGATTTGCAGATAATAATGATTGTATTGATGTCATTGACTCACAAATTGAAACCTTTTTCTGTTACAATAAGGAATTCCGTTTCATTTTATTAGAGCCCCTGATAGAGTAGCTAACAAAAGGGAACCTTATAAGCCCACTTATTCCGTCCGACCATCCATGTTCAAAAAGTACATCTCAGGAACTAAAAAGGCGTAGAGCGATGGCTGAGATCTGGTCGGAAATGACTTGGCTCGACTAGTGACTGGCACCGGAAGAAAAATTCCGGAGAGATGGAAAATAAAAAAAGTTGGTGTTTATTGTTTTCTCGCTAGCCTCGGTTTTTATATTTTAGCACTTTATAAAATTAAATTTCTGTTCTAGTAATGATTTCAAAATCACCATTAGTAATAATTCACACTGTATAATGCGTCATTCACATAATGAAGTTTCAATGTCGCTTGGAGGAATAGTACACTGCACTAGCACCATACCCCTAGGCAGGGTTTTATTGGGTTTTTGTATTTTACAGTTTTCAAACATTCTATTTCTATTTGAATAATAGTTTTGAGATTTCCATTAATACTAATTAACACTATGAATAATGTTTGATCAGTAATCTAATGTCAATGCCGTTTGGAAGAATATATATATGGTCAACTACACTATAATAACACTTTACACTAACAAGACAAAAGCGTTTTAGTGTGCATATATTGTTTATGAATACGCATGTTCTCTCGGAGATAAACGTATATGTTCACTGATTTATGTTGCACTGACGGGTTATTTACGAACAAATCTTTTTACATTTTATATACCGTTTCGTAAGCAGTGGTTCTTTCATGCATATGCAAACTGTGGGAAACGGTGCTCTTGTACATGAGAACAATATTCATTGGTAAAATACTTTCCTCAAAAAAATTGTAAGTAATGAACGTCCTTGTAGCTTCTTTTCTCAAAGTACTCGAACGTAACGTTTGTTAGTTTTTTCAATAACATTGAGTTCCTTACGATAAATATAGCATATAAAATATTATTATATCTCTGTTTACATTTTTAATAGTCACATAGTATATAAAAAGAGTTTTATTTGCAGTTGAATGGGACAAATATGAAACAAGGTAGTTAAAAATGTAGACCCCTGTTCATTTTTAAAATAAAGCGCCACTTAATGGGGTTAAACAGCAAATTGTCCCCCCAAAACATCCGAGTGTTTACTCATCGCTGGTCTATACTCGCTCAGAGCCGCCGGAGCTTTCTTGATTGGTAAAGAGAGTCAGTGTTGAAGAACACTTTAAAAAAATTAAAATTGCTTCCATTCTATTGAAGCAATACCAAAATTGGCATAAACATAACTTTGCGATCTAGTAAAAATATTAGTGTTTCCCGTCCTCAAGCGCTCTATTTATTAGTGTTGGAAACGTAACTTAAAAAAAATAATCATTTGTTTTTCAATTTGCTTCCGTACATTTAGATTTATCCGTACCAAAATTAGCATGAAGTAAAGTTTGTTCGATAAGACACAAAAATATTATGTCTGTTCCAATAACTAAGCCTCAGTTGCCAGCGTTTTCAACCTACTTTATTTTAAAAAATAAACACTTTTTTAAAAACGTACGTTTCTTAAATAATTCATACTAAATAGTAAACAATAATTTTGTTTATGCTTGACTAAAACAAAAAGCATAGGGCGCTCTCTCATATACAGTCATTTTATATGTTCTTCAACAATTGATGCACCTCATAGTTTTCTTTTTAGTCATGCATAAACAAAATCTTTTTTTCCTTTTCTGTACGAATTGTTTAAGAAAATTATGTTTTTAAAAAGTTTTTATTATTTTTTAGTTATTTCGGTGTTTGGATACTTTTTCTTAAGCTGATACTATGTCATATAAATCCTTAAGTGTTACGCAACCAGTCAAACGCAACATCCTTGAAGGTTGCTATTTATTTTAGGATAAAGAAGTGTGTATTAAAAAATAAATTATGCTTTTCAAATATATAAATATATAGAAATATACAAAAGTAACAGACCACCCGCGTTAGCCTAGTCATTGAGGTGTCTGACTAAAAATGAGAGGTCTTGGGTACGATTCCCGACGCTGCCAAGGATTTTTTTCCGTGTCTGGAACGGTGCCCACCCAGCATCGTGATGCAATTGGGGAGATGCTATGAATAAAAGATAGTGGCGATCACAGTGAGAGCTTAGACTCTTCTCTCCCAACGCGTCTGGTCAGCGTGGGAGCAGTAGACCAAATTCCTCCCTCCGGTGAGAGGTTTCATCAAGTAGTGGATTGAATGTGGCTGTGATTATTTTTATTATTATTATTATTATTATTATTATTATTATTATTATTATTATTATTATTATTATTATTATTATTATTATTATTATTATTATTATTATTATATGAAAGTAACAATGGAAACTTTTACTGTCATTCGACTTATTTTGCTGTGCAAAATTTTATGGTTCTTTTGAAAATGTTATGGAAACACTGTAGTAGTAACTAATGATGGAGTAATGCATTTGTATACTGTAAAAAATAATACGATTATTTTGCGCTTCCTGTACACAACATATAAGAAGTATAGGGAGTTTATCATAGCTTTCTTAAAGTAAGTTTTGCATCATTCTTGTTCGCTTAGCTTCCCCGTACTACTTTCTAAACACTTCATGTACATATTTTGATCACAATATGAATATATAATGTTCAAGTTACTCAATTGTGGGTAAAATGTCAATAAGTAGCGAGAAAAATAACAAACTCACTTTATTTATTTTAACTAAGTTGGTTGACGAATTACTTATCTTCAAACTACAGATTCCACACACCGATGAATGAAGAGTTCTGTAATAGTTTAATTGAACATTTTGTACGGTATTTGATGTTGTTTCAAGGCATTTTTCGAAAGATCAACGAAAGAAAATTGAAAAACTTCGAAATGTGGATATGTGGAAGAATGGAGAGACCAGTTCAACATAAATAATATGCATTGAAGTTACGGTGAAGGTACTAGGTGTGGAAAGAACAATATTCAAGACAATAAAGAAGAGAAAAGGAACTGGTTAAGACATTGTTTACGCAGATATTGTATACTAGTGAATGCAAATAAATGTATAATTGAAAGTAGAGCGGAAGGGTAAGAAGACAGATGGAGCTTCTTAGTATTAAGTAAGAGAAGTCCTAAGATAATTTAAAAAAAAAATCAAGATTAAGATGATCGTAGGGAGCTGAACATAACTTAAAGGGCCTGTCGATTTCGAAGATCGCTAACGATGAAGCCTTGAGTGAATTGTGTTATGTTCTCTTTAAATTTCAAGATTAACTAATTGAAACCTAGCCTAACTCCTCTTTATTACATCCCGTCTGATTTCGTCTACTGATTCTAGGCTTGTCCCTACACAGTATTTGATTCTTTTATTGTTGTTTGTGAATGTATGGGAAACATAAAATCAAGGACGTATTAGTACCAGGGTATTATTTTTTGTAGAAATGCACCAGCATATGCCCCGCTACGAGGGTACGTGAAAAGTTTCGGGGCTTAAAAAGAGATGCCTCCCCTTAGCTCAATGTTTTGACGGTGTTGCATTGCTTCTCGTTTCGTATGTTCAAGGTTTCAATTAGTCATTTAATTATTGTTTGTTTGACAGTCTTTCAAAGGGAACGCCTGAAACATTGCTTGAACGAGTGGGGAGAAGTGAAAATTTGTGCCGTGAATAAATATTTATTTGAAAGGTTTACAATCAATTGTAAAGACGTAGATCTAGGCTAGACCATGATTTAAGCTCAGTTCGTACATTCGAAAATTAATGTTTAAGCCTAGTCTAACTTAGACTAAGACTTAACTCCGTCTTCGTAATCGGCCCTTAGAGTTGGGTTTTGCTGTTGCGTACTTTTCCGCATCGAGTACAATGGTTAAGCACTGAGTTGGTGAATTTACAAAGGGGATAGCTGAGGCTGCTTTCGTCGTATCTACGGAAGATGTGCGCAATATCTTCCACGAGCATCTGCGTATGACAAAGCTCTGGGAAACACGAATGCCGCGTTTACTTTCATCTTACCAAAAAAAGTGTTGAACAACAATATTCTAGCGATAGCTAAAATTAACAGGCTAAATTTCGACTTGCTTTCCCGTCCATCATACACGTAACATTTAGCCCCAAACGACTTCTATCTTTCTTCTAAGCTCAAAAAGGTGCTAGGTGGAATAAAGATTTGTGAACGACACTAAAGTTAGTAACGCTGTAAGTAGCCATTTAGAGGATATAACAAATGTAGCTAACACAAAAAAACCTAATTGACATGAAACTTAATACAAACATAAGAAGTATGAAACAATGTAACACGTTCACAATATAAAGCATAGTTGTGCCATCACTTATGAGAGTTCCGTAACTTTTCATACTACCCTCGTACAATATAGGAAACATTGAATAGCAGGCAATGATATAGGGAAGATGGAATAGTAGGCAGTGAGGGACCAATTTCAACGAGTAACTTGGATTTAAATAGAGCGTGGTAGAACATGCACGTTAGTATTAAGCCTCGTTCTCAGAACCTAAGTTATCGATTGATTGGTTGATTAAACAGATATTAACGTTTTTGGACGAACTGGTAAGCTTCGAAAGACGGAACCTACAGGTTTTGATAAAGTGGGCTTCGAATCACTTCGTGCAATAGATCCCGACGGAAATCGAACCCGTGGTCACGCGCGTAGAAAGCAAGCGCGCTAATCTCTGGGGCACTACGAGGTTACTGTGTTTTCGATTAGAAACAAACGCGAATGAGATGGTATAAATATGGAAGTAATACTGAAGAGCTCACGATGACCATAGGAAAAGGCTGTTAGTGAATTACTCAATTTACACCAGGAGAAACGTATAAAAATAGTAACTTGCGTTAAAACCAGTCATTACCATTCCTTGTGCCATCGATATCATAAATTCTTTATGAGCAGAGTAAAGAGATTGATACCTCAAGATGCTCTAAAGACTTAAGAAATTTTCTAACCAAGTACTCAATACTTCTTGATAAAAACATTTGTCAACAATAATAATATATCAACAGCAATAATAATTCGTCCCATTATGTAACTGTCAACTTAATACTGACTTCGGAAGAGTAACTTTCAACTTACCTCCGGAGTATTTCCACAGTTACGAAAAGTTTGGATTTATGTACTTTAAACAACTAACTAAAATGTGTACACTATCCTTTAATAATAACACACAAATGAAATGAAGGAACAAGTTTTCATAGAAAAAATCACTGATCACAATTGTATTAAACCAAATCACTTGCTATTCACTCACTCGTATGCAGTATTCCTGGCAAAGAAGAGAATATTATGCTTCGCAACACGCAAGTATTTATTTCAGTCAATTTATCCTTCGCGCTAGAGAAACAGTTAAACTTTACCGTCAGTATTTGGGTTTACTTTTGAAGAAACTAATCAAGTTTATTTTGTGTACTCAATTTGTCCTTGATCTTGCAAAGGAAAATAAAACACCAAAATTGTTTAAAGGACACGAATTGTTATGATGCAACTTGATTTTCCGCTACGTTCGGAATAAATTTTCACCGCCTTCAAAAACCGGCGACTTGAAGCTGACTACGTGCTGGCTAGATATTTCAGATCAAGCGCACACTGCATTTTGTAAACCTCGCCACAGCTTCGGGTGTGGCGCTACTTTCGTCCTTGTCGCGACGAATCCCACTCACCTAGTTCTCCGTCTCGACTACATGAGATCGAAGAGCGACAGGGGACGAAAGAGCGCTTGCTGTAATGCGCGGTAGAGAACTGAGATCAAAACCCATAGTCAGAGTAACTGACAACTTCCTGATCGAGCAGACGGGAAGAAGTTATGATAACTATTACTCTGCTGTTTACGGTAGTATTGAATTCCAACATTTGTATTCGGGGAAGGAGGATTTGTGATCATTGAGGGGACTTCAGTTTCAAGAAGAATATTATTAAACTTATGTTTTCCTTACAGAGCGGCCGTAACTCAGTTGGTAGAACGTGTGCTTGGAATTCTAAATGTTTCGGCTTTGCACTTAAAGGTCGGCCATAACAAATGAGTTTTTTTTAGGATTTTTCCTCAGTCATACTTGGCTAATACCGAGATAGTAGGTCCCCACATCATCTTACAAAGATGCCTAACAGCCACAATAAAATTCAAATCATGTCTTCGTTAAATTATGGCATAAGTAAGTTTTCTAGAGGGGAGAATTTGGAACCTCTATGGAAATTACCCCGGTCTATCCATTGAATTCATTACTAGTTTACTGTAATTGTATCAAAAGCTAAGGATGGACTAAATATCTGAATTCGGAAAGTTTCAAAATGTTTCCGTTTGATTCAAAAGACGATTTCCGCAATTACTTTTATTTCACATCATATAACTCAGAACAACAGTCTTCATTTAAATATAAAGTTGATCTGTATTTCTTAAATTGTAAACAAAAAGAGAACACAAAGAAAGAGCACAATATAAAGTGAATGGCCTGCATCCTGGGCTTTCACGACCCACTCCAAAGATGTTTCAGAACCGCTAAAGTTGTTACGAAATGCAGTTTTTAATTGTTAAATTTATCCAAATAATGTTGGTAAATATACTGGGAATGGCAGTTTTGCAAAAATTAATGTGATTGAATATATTTATGACCTTTTGGTATCTTTGGCTCAGGTCGGGATGGGTAAAGTAAATGCTGGGGCAGGTAACACCAGGGCTTTTCGTAAGGTAGCATCCGGACATTCGCCTGGTAAAATTGAGGTAAAAATTCGATCAGGATGGTCGCAACTTGTAGACGCACTTGTATGTTGTCACAACAATCCTTGATACTAGATTTGAGATGATTCACATCACGGATTTTCTTTGCGTCCACGAGTTAGAAGGAAGTCAAACGGTGTGAAGTCGGGTGATTTCGGAGGTTATTGCATGGGACTGCGCCAACCAATCAAGCGACCCAGAAATTGATCATCAAGTCATAGCTATACCATTGCCTCATAGTGATGCGAAGCTTCATCATTTGCTGGTAAAAGCAGGGAAGCTCCTATAATCAGCGAACAGGGAAGGGAAGGCAGTATCTATCAACATTTCGAAGTACCGTTCAGAATTAAGGCTGGTATTAATGAAAATAGGTGTAATCAGCCAACTTTATAAACTAGTATATCGCGTCAACCATCTATCCAATGGGGTTTCTATCGCTGCAATAGATAGGATTCTACCAATTCACACTATCAAAGACAAAAAAATTCCTTGTCACGGAAGAGAAAAGTAAGAATGAATGAAGGGTTTTGTTGAATTCACTAGACAGTACACGTACAGAACAGTTCACTACTAAAACCAACACCGTAAGAAATAGCTCACATCTGAAATAGTTTCCCTTGTTTGATATGGTACGCTATCGAATTGCCATTTTTAAAAGAATATAGTTCTGCATATGCATAACATGATATAAGAAGGCTTCCACGTTGGTCATGTACCTAAAAATGTGATGCTCGGTGCACTTTTTGTGGCGGTGGTGCGCCAACAGGATTAAATTGTTGCATTCAAACAGAGCAACTGCATTGGCAAGGGTAGGCGACTGAAGTCTGGCCAATACACTGGCTCAATATATAGCAAACCATTAATCCAGTACTGGATGAGGCCTCTCCCGGAGGGAGGAGTTGGTCTACTGCTCCCACGCTGACCAGACGTGTTGGAAGAGGAGAGCCAAAGCTCTCAACTGTGATCGCCACTGTCTTTTATTCACAGCAGCTCCCTAATCGTCCTCACGATGCTGGGTCAACACCCGGGACCACTCGCACTGTAGTCGAGCGCTCTACCGACTAGGCTGCGCAGGAAGCTCTGATGAAATATATTCGCATGTATATTTGTCGGCGAACATTGTGATTGTGATCACTTACGGGCCTGTTCTTTCGTACACATTTTGGCACATTTTATACTTGGTACATTTTGTACTTAAATACATATTTGGAGTATTTTTATATTCTTTTCTTTACTTCACAATGGTTCGTGGTGTCCTCATATTTTGCAACGTTAATTTAGCTCATTTTCCGACGCCATACAATGATGAAAATTTGCACAGCAACGTAAGTCGGCGGACAATACAATATTCTATTGTTATTTTCATACATTTCTATATATTTATATATTTTAAAAGTATTTTTAATATCTGTTTTTAAAAATATTACCCATAAATACTAGCCTGAAACGCGGTGGCGTTTGGCTGGTTGCAGAACAATTTAGGATTTGGGTAAAAATATAATTTAAAAAATAAAGGCATACTTTCCTTACACTATTCGTACTAGAAAGTAAAAAAAAATATTCATGCATGACTAAAAAGAAAAGCATGAGGCGCGCTCTCATGTAAGTCACTTTATAAATTCTTCAACTTGCGCGCCCGTGCTTTTCTTTTTAGTCATAGAAAAACAAAATTATTTTTTACTTTTCAGTACTAATTGATTAAGAAAAGTATGTCTTTAAAAAGTGTTATCATTATTATTATTTTTCCCCTACATGCATACACATTGCCCCAATTATTTACTTTTTCGACCAATGATTTCACGTAACTATATTAATTTAAGTTTTGCGCAATATGTTGCTATTGCTACGTTTAAACTTCAGCGTACACTTTCTAAAAGTAGGTATTTTTACTATATAAATATATCCGAACGCAGTCCGTAGAGTGCTCGCTTTTTAATCAGGAAAAGAAGGGTTCGATCAAAGGTACCTGCCGTTCTGACTGAGGTTTTCTCTGTTTATTTACTCGGTTATGACAGGCAAACGAATATGGCCAGTACCGATTTCTTCCAAAGTCCTTCCTATTGTTGTTAATATCCAGCGCAAAAAAGCCTCAATTGGGCTCTGGTAAGATTAAAAAAATGGTAAACTTGATTTTATATGGACCAGTCTAGTAACTTTGGACATCGGCATGTCTCCTAGTTAAAATCCACATCCATGCCTCAGCCGGGACTCGAATCTTAGACCTTCGAGCCGTATACCGCACGGCCACCCGTCCAGCGGGCTCTGGTTGGAAATTGTTTAATAAATATATCATCATCCTTGCGTTTTTAAAACTTTAATTGTTTATTGTAAATCATATATGCATTATAACATCGTCTAGGGCAGAACTTGTGACTGACAATAATTAGTTTCTATTTGACTTTATGACTTTTAAGATCTCAGGCTCAGGCCGGGATAGGATATTGAAAGTTAGTCGGCCAGGATCTAGTTAATAGATTCCATTCCGTCATTTACATGCTGTGACTGAGAAAATCCCTGGAGAAACCTCAGTCAAAATGGTCAGTCGTGGAGTTCGAGCGTGCCTACGAGGTCACAAGATATAATAAACGGTTCTTCAGCAAAATGACAAATTAATTTTTCTTCGGATAATGATTAGATTATTTGCTTTCCAAATAATTGTTCGATTAAGTATTTTTAGCTTTAATGTCATATTCTGATACTGATAACCCTAAAAGGCACTCGTCTTTTGAATCTGACGGAATACGAAATTCTCAATCAGTATGGTGGGCAGCAAGAGTCGAACTGCTTCCCTTTCTAGTGCCGATATAAAATCAGCGACCATAATCACTTGATCACAGAGACTGGATTAGAAAGACCACCAACAACCAAGAGCTGTCAGTACTGTTCTCGTCTTGTAATTGGGAAGTCCCGCGTTCAAACCTGGGTGACGGTCATCCAAATTGAAGCTATTCCTACTTTCCATACGTTTTTCGGTTTCGCCTACACTAGTTTTACTTTTTCAGGAGAAGAAGTGGCAACAGTGCATTCTGTTTACGCGTCGCCATCTTAATATAGATGGGTTCGTTGGATCGTATCGGCTGTGGCTGACATGAGCTATTGGAGTGGCTTGGGTGAAAAGACTCTCTAACCCCCACATCCATAAGCAATTAGTATACTAAGATGTTTCAATTGCCTGTAAGTTTGTGAAATACAAGGCTGTTCTGGAACAGCTGGGCCACCTGTACTTTGGTAGAGCACTTCCATTTTTGCATAGATATTTGCTATGGATTTTACTTTCACATGAAGTGTATAACCATTTGCTCCTTTTTGCTCTCTTTAGAGAGAGAGAGAGAGAGAGAGAGAGAAGAGAGAGAGAGAGAGAGAGAGAGAGAAGCTTTCTACAAACACTAATTTTCATAAACAATTCGTACTGAAAAGGAAAAATAATTTTGTTTATGAATAACTAAAAAGAAAAGCATGGGGCCCGCTATCATATACAGTTACTTTATTTTTTTTAATTAGCGCGCCACATGCTTTTCTTTTTAGTCTTGCATAAACAAAATTATTTTTTACTTTTTAGTACCAATTACTTAAGAAAAGTATTAGGTTTTTAAAAAGATTTTAATTATTTTTTTTGAGTTATTTCGGTGTTCGGATATTTTTTTCACTAGCTGATCTTGTCACCCAAATCCTAAAGTGTTCTGCAAGCAGTCAAGCGCAACATCATAGCGGGCTAATATTTACTTTAGGATAAAGAAGTTCTTTCTAAAAGAATTAAAATATACTTTTAAAATGAATTTTATATATATATGGAGACTATCTTAACTTTGTTGATATTTTTCACTAAAAAACTATTTATTCATGCGAATCGACTGAACCATCGAGTTAGGAGACTATTTGGACTAATAAAAAAATAGATCTGCTTCTCAGATATGACGTATAAAATGTTATAAATTGAAAACTAAAATGTTTGCCAGTGGGCCATATTGGGAATAAGAGCGTAATGCAAAAGTGATGTGTAATCATTCTGTATTACTCATATATGATACATACTGAGAGATATACATTACAAGTATACTTAATTTATATGACATTGCAAAACCAAGAATATTGTATTAATACAAAATGCCAAAATTTGCAAAGAAACAAGTGAATATACAAGAAAAAATAATATGAATAAATAAGAAGAAGTGCAACACAAACGAAGAAGTTTGGAACGTCACGTCTCACATGAGGGACAAAGAAATGGTCCGCGATCTTTAGCGGTGATTCCAACATCTATTCATGAACAAATTTGCACTACGACACAGAAAGATGCATGCCTGCAACCCTGTCTGTCTGACAAAGGTAACAAAACCAAGATTCACAAGACTTGAAGCAACTCAGTATCGGTTCTTCAGCACTATTAGAAGCAGTTGCTGAAATTCTGGTGTTTTAAAACGTGATAACATTCGCTTTGCTTTGGTTTGTATCTTCTTATTCTTTGTAATGGAATTGATAGCTTCCTTATTACCTGGTATTATCTTCGTATTAATTACTAAACATTATGATGATGAGTGTTCAGTACAAACATTTAAAATATCCAATTGTTTTATTTTAAACCGTTATGACTGCATTTTGCCCAATATGACGGTGGGCGTTATTGCGCACTATTGACCTCTTTACTTTTTCTGGCACCTGCTAGTTACACAATGCAATACATTTCGTCGCATACATTTTATGTTCGCGTATACTCACATAGCTACATTATCCATACATTATATTGATTAGGTTTTCAACAATAGATACTGAAACGAAACATTACTTACTTTGCTAAAATAATACTTTTTTTTTTTGCTCAATATGCCACTTCAACTGGAGCTGCTTCCGCTCACCACTCGCAAACAAATGAGTTGCGCAATATGCATTCTCTTGTCATGAGGATATATTTACGGTGACATCTAGTAGCAGCAACGGAAAGCTACAGAGATCTGGGGAGTAGGTCATATTGGGGACCCGGGCCATAAGCGGGTATAAATTCACTTACCTTATATATCGTAAATAAACTGTCTGTAAGGCGCCCGCAACGCCCAGTGTAACTGAGTCTGGCACCGTTACTGGTTTATTTAATTTATTAGGTAGAGAAAGGTAGATCAATGTAAAGCAATCAAAGGATCGTAGCATGTCTTTTATTCTTTCACATTTTATTATAAAAAATACAATTCCTCTAAGTTAATAAAAAGAGTCTCCCGTACAAACTATTGGAGACTTATTGTTGAGCTACATTCGTATCTCAAATTACTATCTTTCTCTTCCATACGGTTCCATGTGTTGCGGTTGACGTTGGCCCAGACAACGGCTGTTGTCTGGCTGAGAAAGAAGACCCTTAGCTTGTAGCTGCCTGGGGCCATAAGGAAAAGTCCTATCTCGTAGCAGATCAGGACTTGGGGGGGGGGGTTATTATCTACCTCGTAGCAGATCAGGCGATTAGGAAGTTGGCCCATCTCGTAGCAGAACCAGCCGGTTAGGTAGGTTGGTCCATCTCGTAGCAGATCGAACCAGGGAGAGGGAGAGGAGTTGGCATGACTATCTCCGGGATCGAAATAGTGCTTTCTGATTAGCTCCGACGCCTTTTTATTCTGTTCTGGACTCCTGACTCTTCAGTTCCTGGTCGTCGTCTGCATCTTCGGCTATCTTCGGTTGAATGTTGTCGACTCTCTCCCTCTACTATTACTACCATTTGTTTTGATAGTAGCACGTGTTTTTACTCTTACTATTTATTTACAAACAAAGAGCACGTGGCTTGTCGTATATTACAATAGCGCAATACACGGCACTTTACAATATATATAAATATATGAAAGTAACATTTCAATATTGCATTGTCACCCAACTTACGTCGCTGTGCAACATTTCATCATTATGACACCGGGAAATGATTTAAATTAACGTTGCAACATTTGAGGTCATGATGTATCATTGTGATTTAAAGAAAATTATGTAATGACATGACGCTTAGATAACGAATAAATCCGGGCATGACTTTTTTTCATTATGTTGTAATTCTGACGAAGTAATGCATGAAATTTATCAGGTTTGGTTCAATCTAATATTGTCATTTCACCGAGCCTCGGTCTACTCAACGACCGTTTTCTCTCGAACTTACGAACTGTGTGAGTTACGAACCGCATTGGAAAATAAATAATCAATCTTCGTTTTTGCACCATACGAGCTACATGCCTGCTCATTTTAGCCATAGTGATTAAATTATTCCTTAATATCGGGCGAATCATACAGTCTATAAGGATCTTCAATACGAAGTCTTCTCCATTCTCTGGTGGTTTTGTCCCCTTTCGTCCAGTATATCTTTCTAAAAACCTTATTTTTAAGCACACGCAATTTATGTTCAACTGCTAGGGTCGTACTCCAACTTTCGCAGCTGTAAAATATTACCGGCAGAATCGTTCTGTATATTTTCAATTTAAGCTTTCTTGATATGATATTAATCTTGAGGTTAGGAGTCTTCGAGACTGAATAGAAACATGAGCTGCCCGACACTCAACGACTTTTTATTTCTTCTGTGAACTCGTTCTTGCTTGTTACACATGCTCTTAAAAAGTTCAATGTGTTTACTTTCTCTAGGATCTCATTCTTAATTATTAAATCTATCTATCCTTCATTCTCTGTGTTTCGGCTTGTTATTACGTATATTTTGTAAAACTCCTGGCTATTATTCACAATAAGCATTTTATGTCGAATATCATCGGGAGAATCGGAACGTTTAACACGTTCTTTTTTAAAATAATATTCAGAGATTACAAGTAAATTCATGTTATTTCTGTGAACATTAAAAAGTAAATAGGTTATGTGCATGCAATATTGCACGAATGTATAACAGTAAATATTTTTGCAACTAGAATTTTCCAAAATAGTCCAGCTTTTCAAACTAGCCAAGTTTTCCAAAATAGACTTGTCTTTTGCCTAGTTTTTAACTCAACGTAGAATATAACACAGCCTGAATAATTATGTTACAGACAGAAATTCAAGGAATGCGTTTCCAGTAATAGTCTATCTCTAGCATGCCCTTAATTAACTACCGGAAAGGGGCTAAATTAAATTGTTTTCATTCTCTCTTGGCTATTCTTGCGCTTGTTCTCTCACGTAAGTCCAAAGACTAAAACATATCGAATAATAGTAGAGCTTGTACCTTTCGAACAGAGGTAGTTTAATTTTACTGCTCTAATCAGTATAGAAACTAATTACATTTGAATCAAACTTTTCACTTCCGTTGAAATTATTGCCGAGCGTTGGAAAATGGTTAAAATAATAATTTTGGTATTAAATGCAGCGAATAAATAAAATTATAATTCAGAGATAACATATTTATTTACTACCATTTCGATGTAGAAAAGTGGAAGAAACTTCAAGGCTAAACGATTCAGAGGTTTTTTCCAGTTTTGAGGCTAGTTTCAGTTACTGTGGCTTAACCTAGTCAGGAAGTCCTGATCTTTTGGGACTCACCATAACAGTTTAAAGATAAACAATTGCGTTTATCGTTTTGTTCTTTTGTTACAAGAACGGTGTAAAATGGCGTTTGCCGTATCCGTGCTAACTTCTAATAAATAAATAAAACACGACACATATTTTTGCACCGTGAGAGAAAGAACGATAACTTACCTGGAACACTATTGCAGTGTGCGATTTAGCGGGGGGCGGGGGTGATGTCCTGGATTTCCCTCCCTGGCAAACAAGTTTCCCACGCTGACAAATTTATTTTTAGTCCCTGTCATGGATAAATTTCTTTCCCATAGAAAATGTTTCAACCAGGATCAGATAGAAAATCGGAGCATCTTTATTTGGCAGAAGTTGAAACTATTTTCATGAAAGTGACATGGGTATATTAACTTTTACTAGCAGCTAAGAAGCCTATTTGGTAGCCATTTCTTTTGTGATGTTTATGAAGTTCAATACATACAGTCTCATTTTCCAACAGGGGTTACTAAATCATTCACATTAATGCACTTCGTAAACATCGCAAAATAAATGGCTTCCAAATAGGCTTTTTAGCTGCTTGTATAAGTTCATATATCCTTGTCACTTCCATGAAAATACAGTTTGGTTCTCGAAATCTGTAACAGGACCATAACTCAGCTCCTAGTGCACAGAAATCTTTAATATATATATATCAATACCAAAGTGCATGTACGGAATCACGTGGTGATGCTTTTGAAACCAGTGGCGTCTCGAGAATACCTCTACGGCGGGAAACTTCAAAATCTTAAATAGAAATAATGACTGATTTTGCTTTCTTTGAAACAAACACGAAATTTTGAACAACTTTCAGATGAAACATTGTTTAATATATTGTAACGTTTAGCATCTACTAGAGTTAATTTGTAGGTCAACACTTAACTTATAAAGTAGCTCTTGTAACTGACGATATTTAAAAATGTTTCATCTGAAAGTTGTTCAAAATTTCGTGTTTGATTCAAAGGAAGCAAAATCAACATTTTTTTTTAAATTTCTCCCCCCGCAACAGTATTCGCGGAACGCCCCTGTTTTCGAAAATTTCACCGTTTGATTTCGCATATCCCGTTTAGTATTTCACTTTAGTTTGAAACCTTCATTTACTATTTTCTTTGAGTTACAGCATCCAAAATGCCCAGAAAACCTTCTACACCATATTAATTTTGACTATCAATTATGTGTTCTAGCTGCCAAACAATATGATCAATGATAAAGTCTTTCCTCAAAAATTTGTTCAAAATTTTGCTCTTGTTTCAATGGGAGCAAAATCAACCCCTGTTGCCATTTAAAATTTTGAAGTTGCCCCCTCCCCGTAGAGGTATTTGCGAGACGTCCTGATTTCAGAAGCATCACCACTTGATTCCGCACATTCTTTGTTTCAAAGATTTCTGTCCACTAGGAGCTGAGATATGGCCTGGCCCTGTTACAGATTTCGAGAAACACCCTATATATATATATATATATATATATATATATACGATAGGTTGCCTGTTGAAATTCGTGCGTTATATTCCCCCACCCTGGCTAAAAAAATAATTCACACACTACACTATTGTTAGTCAGGAAAATAGTCTCCATCAGACTACACACTCCACAACACTAGAGCAGATTTGAAGTTTCTGACGATAACATGCCGCCAGCTCTACCGTTAATGGTATTGAAAATGTCAAGCTCCAAATCTTGTTTTCCCACGCTTTTGGAAACCTGTAGCTCCGAAACGTAGCGAAATTTCTATCCCGGTCACTTGTAATACTCATTTTTTTATGTACTATCGTCTCTCCAAGTTTGTTGGTCGAATTTTGTTACACTTTGTATATATATTAAACAAACAAATCAGATTCATATTCATATAATTAATTCAGGCCCGTTGCCAGCCTCAAACTGTTTGTAGACGCACGTACATATTGGGGAGTATAAATCACTCTATTTTATTATACGCCATATTTACACTTCTTAATTAATTTAGACTGCTTTAAATATTACAAAATTTATTTTCAACTTTCACCAAAGCTGAATGATTATTGACTATGTCCATGTGTGTTCTGTATATATTTCTTTACCGAAAACTGTTCGATGCCAAAGCAAAATTGGGAAACACTTTATAACTCTAGAGTTATAAATATGGGAAGATGCAAGTCTATATACAATGATATTACGACCCTGTATATAAAGTGTTTATAAACCCTTTTTGTTGTTACATAACGTTACAAGTAACCTACAAGTTTACAAGTGTAACGTGGTTTTCGAAACAACTCGCGACTATTTGCTTAATGACTACATTGATGTGACATAAATGAGCGATGTGCTGCAGGCAAGACAACAATATGTTGTCAATTCGAGAAAGGTAAAATTAGTCTTTTATGTCACGACGCAGTATAAAAAGACAATTTAAACCCAGTTTCAGGTTGCGTAATAAGAAACAATAGTTTTAATGTAGTTATACGTTAGTTGTAGCAATAATAGAAATAAAATACATTCAGAAAAAGAAAGAAACGAAAAGAGAGAAAGAAAGAAAGAGAGAGAGTGGCAGACAGAGAGACAAGTGAGAAAGAGAGATAGAAAGAAAAGAGAGAGAAAGAGAGAGACAGGGAGATAGAGATAGATAGAGATAGATAGATAGAGA
>JAGDQP010001759.1:45590-58362 GCA_022664845.1 Lepisma saccharinum | reverse complement strand
ACAGGGAGATAGAGATAGATAGAGATAGATAGATAGAGAGAGAGAGACAGGGAGATATAGATAGATAGAGATAGATAGATAGATAGAGAGAGAGAGAAAGAGAGAGACAGGGAGATAGATAGATAGATAGATAGAGAGAGAGAGACAGGGAGATAGAGATAGATAGATAGATAGATAGAGATAGAGAGAGAGAGAGAGAGAGAGAGAGAGAGAGAAATTTCCCAAGTTTTCTATTTGTCGCGTGCACTTAAACAAATAATCCAATTAGTCCTATAAAATGTTAATAACAGTACAGATTACTGTAGTAGACATTCAACCACTAAAATTTACCATCACAAACTGAGTTTAACATTTTGTTAACTGTGGGACACAAAATCAATGAGCCAGAAAAATAGAGTTCTATCGCTGGGTGTTTTCACCTAAATGCATTTACAATTTAACCTTGAATTCTTGACGTCTTTCATTCTCATTCAATTTCTTAGTCGAAAAGAGTCCGTTCTTTCCAGTTTTGTAATATAAAAGATTTTGCTCGTGCTTGAGGAAGAGAATACATCATAAAAAAAATGGTGACAGAGGTTTGGAATTGCCGTCTATTTTCCGTTTCAGGAAACCCCGTTCTACATTGACAACTTCAGACGATTTTTCTTCGAAGAAATAATCAAAGACTGTAAAATGGAAAGGGACCCTTTTCCCCATGGTTCACTTCATTCTTGCCGTCGCCTTTTCCCTCAACAATGAAAAATTTTTCGCTGACTTTGTTAGTGAATTTTCCTTTTTTTTCTCGTTATTGAAAAAAGTGTGAAGAATAGGAATGAAGTAAAATAATCTACCGAAGAAGAGAAGAAAACTATGAAAAGTGGAAAGAATAAGACAGTAAAAAAGTGCAGGGGAAAAAGCAAAGAAAAGAAAAATTTTGAGCGACGAAATTGTCGACAAAGCCTTGGGTAAAGTTCCATGTTGGGTTTGTGAGCAGTAATAATCCACTGAAACATTTCCAACACTTGTATTTTATTAAAACTGATGTCTTTATTTCCTTCTCATAACATTTGTTAAATTTACTAGTCTGTTCCTCAGAAGGCTCAGAGAAATTGGTAACTAAGTATATGCCAACTCTTAGATTGATCGAATTATTATTAACGCAGTAAAGAAATGTTGAACTTCTAAAGACAGGACCTAAAGTTCTATTTCAAGTGGGCAATGAACACTCCGTTTAATAAACCCCGCGGAAATTGAACCAGTAACCTTGAGCACAGACAGCGAGTGCGCAAACCTTTTGCCCCCCCCCCTCCACCTTAGATTGCGAGTTTTAAAGATAGGTTTAAGTCTGGTGAAATGTTATACACTCAGTTATCAGTTCATTTGTAGAGTACCGAGGAAGAACAATCAAAGTTCATTTGTGAAAGTTGTGAGAGAACACACATTTTAAGGTGTAAGCACATGAATTTAAATTTATTTTGGTCACTCTGGTACATTATCGGTCTACGCCAAAGTGCCTAAAGGCCAAAAAGAAATTGAAATACAAGTGCTTACACCTTACAACTTTCAAAAATGGACTTTTATTGTTCTACCCTTCTACTCTTCATTTGTTTTGAAATATTTTACGCAGTAGAAAGTGTGGTGTGCACAGCAATTTGTATTTTATTTTATGTTTTGAGACCAAACATGGCGGCTTGTATGTTAACTCTGTTCCATATAGCTATAATTTATTTTAAATTTTGCTATCATGATCGCCTCTGATTGGCTACAAAAAGACCGCGAAGAGAGCGTGATTACGCCAACTGTCGAAGTTTCTGACAGTTAGGTTTAAATACCGTTATGGTGAGAGGGCTAGTGTTAAATGTCCTTGGTTTTGTATAGAAAGTTTTTCGTTATTACGAATAAGTGTTCTAAAGTCGAGTTATTTTCTCCTGGAATATATGGTTTTCATATCTTGTGAAAATGTGTACGAAAATATCTCAGTTTAATAATCAGGAAGCTGAAATTACTTGATAGATACGACGAAACATATTCAGTCTCAGTTATATGGGTATTTTGTCCCGTGAAGTGTATGAAAGATAAGTGTCTATTTTTACCAAGAAATACGAAGTTTGTGTGTGTGTGTGTTTAAATATGTTAGTAAGTTCTACAGTTTTTCAGAAAGATCAACCGAAAATCAGTGACGTAATCTTTATTGTGTATCCGGAAGTAAAAGCATAGAGGTCTATGGTAAAAGCATAGAGGTCATAATAGAGGTCTATGGTAAAAGTCCTTACAAGTGCTCAGACGATACAGTTTTTGAGTGTGGAAACGAAAGGAAGTGAAATAGGAGATATTCTGATAGCAGTTTTGTGTTAGACCTGTCTGTTTCTATGTGGGTGTATGAAGTAGTTTGGCTGTGGTCGAGTTACATATGCTTGTTAAGAGTCTTACTGATTAAGAGAATTGAGTCAGTAAAGTCAGTGAAGTGGAACTTTACTTCCAGAAAATTACGAAGGGTAAAAAGTTGACCGTTTTTCTCAGTATTCACAAAGTTAATTTCAGTAGTCAAACGAAGTACCGGATCAAGGATAGGAGAATAATATCCATTTCCGAAGTTTATTTTGTGTTATTAAGTTCAATTCGAATTTGCGTAGAGAACTATATAAAGTTCTATATTATTTACAGTGTAACAATTTTCATTATTTCAAATATAAGTTTCATTACAAAGATACATTTCCTTTCTTACCAAGTTAACAGAAGTAAAATATCAAATGAATTTGTAGAATATCTTTTGTTACTTTGTCCTTTTGAAAAAAAAAAAGAAAAAAGAAAAAAACGAAAGAGAGAAAAATATCCAATAAATCTCATATATTTTCTCAAATTAATTCAAGCCTAATATTTGAACTTCTAATAGCAATATAATTTGATGAAAACCCTATATTTCAGTACCTGGGGAATAGTACCTTAATCTTAGATTCTGCGAGGGTCAATACTGTTACCAGTGCATCCGGTTGGGAACTGGAGATCCCGGAACAAGATCATAGTTAAAAGTACAGGTAAAGATGTATTCTTTTTCAGATATCTAGGGGAAAAAAATCCAGTTCTTTCACCAATTAGTTAGGATCCTGTTTCTCTCAAAGAGCCTTTTACTTCAGCTATAATAGAGGATTCAGTCATGATTCCTATATGTTTTTACCTGTAGTAAGTCTTTTCTTTGACTCTGGAGTGCTCTTTAATCGACCAAGTTGTCGGTGGAAAATAGAAACAGTTAATCTTAAATATGGCGATATACAGGGTGCGGCAGTCAATCGGGCCATTTTAAAAACGTTATTAAGTAGAAAAGATGAAATTAATTTGGGTGTAACAAGTTGGAATACAAACTAGACATGAAAGCATTTACTTATTTGTGATTGTAAGTCACCAAAACAAACAAACAACAACAACAAAAAAAACAGTGTTGCACAAAGTAAAGAAAACAGTGTTTCACCAAAAATACTTATTGTCCGCAAAAGAAAATCTTGCAGATGACCGCCATTTTTCTATATACACTCAGTACTCAAGGGCTTTTGCTAAATTCACTGATTTGTGAATTTGTCATGAAACAGAAAGCTGTGTTGCACAAAATAAAGAAACAGTGTTGCAAAAATTATTGCCGAAAAATGTAATCAGGTAGATGACCGCCATCCCTCTGTAGATATTTAGTATACCTCTTGCTTCACAACTATTAGTGAAGTTACAGAAAACAGAAAGCAGTGCAGCACCAAAAAAACTGACTGTTTAAAAAAGATAATCTTGCAGATGGCTGCCATTCCCCTGTACACTGTCACCCATTTGTGAATTTAAGTCACTGAACAGAAAACAGTGTTGCACAAAAGAAAGAAAACTCTGTTACACCAAGAAATAAAATTACCACAATGATTTTCCAAAGAGTTTCCTTATGGTTGTGCATAGACTTAACCACACAATGCGCCACTAGGCTAACAGGTGGCACTACCAGCAGCCTTTGGACAGATTTAGGTGCATTAGCCACCGTGTGACAGCTGAAACATTAGTCTCCTGACATCGTGTAGCGTCAACGGCTTGAAAAGTGCTTAGGTCTAATGGAGCAGTGGAGTGGAGAACAGCGTGCCTTTGCTGTTAAAGCGTTTTATAAAAACGGTGACAGTTACCTACACGCTCAGCGTGAATTTCGAAGGCATTACGGAATTGATCGTAGTCGTGCTGTTCCATCACGTCATGCAATCAAGACTTGGGTTCGAAACTTCGAGTCTACTGGTTCTACGCTAAAGGAGGCAGTGCAAAAGCAGTGTAGACACCAGAGAATATCGCGCGTGTGAGAGAGGCCTTTGAGCGAAGTCCACGTCGGTCTGCGTGACTCCATTCTGTGTCAATCGCACCGCAGAATATGGAGAATTCTACGCAATGATCTGAAGTTTTATCCCTATAAAATTCAAATCACACAGCAATATATGTAGGTGACTATGGTAACAGGGTAGATTTCTGTGGAACTCTGCTGCAGTTAGTTGACGAAAGACCAAACTTTGTGCATAATTTACTGATGAGCGATGAGGCTCACTTTCATTTATCGGGATTTGTGAACAAGCAAAATTTCCGATGCTGGTCTTTCAACAACCCGAAAAAAATTCATCAACGGCCACTACACAGTCCCAAAGTGACAGTATGGAGCGCAATATCTTCATTCGGAGTTATCGACCCACATTCTTTTGAAGATGAGAATGAAATGGCTGTCACTGTTACGGGACCACGTTACGTTCAAATGTTAGAAAACATCCTTTCTCCTGCCCTTGCTTATCTGCCAGCCAACGACAAAACGTTTTCTCAACAAGATGTGACTATATGCCACACCGCACGTGCTGCAATGGCAGTTGTGAAGAACCTGTTTCCAAACCATATTATCTCCAGATCAGGGGACATCCCATGACCGGCCAGATCACCTGATCTTTCAGCATGTGATTTCTTTCTTTGGGGATTTCTGAAATCTGAAGTCTTCAAAGCTCCTGCACCCCAAACAATTCCAGACCTGAAACGTCGCATTCAGGACGAAGTTGAAAGAATCCCCCTAGATATGCTACAAAGAATAATGAGTGACCTTAGCGAAAGACTTCATGAATGTGTACAGCGAAATGGCGGGAATCTCTAAGATGTCATTTTTGGACAGTAGCTTTTCGGTGCAATAGCTTTTTTATTTTGTGCAACACTGCTTTCTGTTGTGTGACAGTTCATGAATGGGTGACCTTAGCAAGAGACTTTAAATGTTGAGTATGTACAGCGAAATGGCCGTCATCTGCTAGATGTGTTTTTTGGATCGTCAGTTTTTTTGTGCAACACTGTTTTCTTTACTTTGTGAAACACTGTTTTCTGTTTAGTGACTTAACTTCACTAATGGGTGCCATTAGCAAGAGGCATACTGAATGCCTGCAGTGGGATGGCGGTCACCTGCCGGATTACATTTTTGGGCTATAATTTTTCGTGCAACACTGTTTCTTTATTTTGTGCATCACTGCTTTCTGTTTTGTGACAAATTCACAAATCGGTGAATTTAGGAAGAGACTTTGACTACTGAGTGTGTACAGCGAAATGGTGATCATCTGCAAGATTATCTTTTGTGGACAATAAGTTCTTTAGTGCAAAATTATTTTTGTTTGGTGACTTACATTCACAAATAAGTAAATGCTTTCATGTCTAGTTTGTATTCTAACCTGTTACCAGTGTTGGGTAGTACCTAGGTACTTTGTACACTGTGCGAAGAAAGTTCCTGGAATGCAAAGTAGTGAAGGTAGGCAACACACCATACACGAAATGTTGCGTTTAATCAGTTCAGGACAAGTAAGAAATACCTGTTCCCCCTTTCGCTCCTTCGGGAATATACAAATGCAGTGATTGGAGGGACATATGAAGGAAGAGACACGCCCCTAATTTGAAACCATGTACACGTTTTAGATCCTTCTCCAATCCTGGATAAAGCAACAGAACTCTTTACATCACGAGATTATTATAACCAATCATAAATTTGAATGTCTGAAACTTACTTCATCGGCGGAAAGCATGAACTCCAAAAATAGAAAAGAACTTCAGTCAATAATAATAATAAGCATTACACCCACTAAAGTAGAAAAAAATATAAATACACACTCTAATAAAGAGAGAAATAACACAATGTAACTTTAAATTGCGTTTATAAAGACAAACATTCTCGTTTAAGTTTCGAACTTGAACGATCATTCAATACTGGCAAAATATACAGTAATTGTGCCTTTAAATGAAGTGTCATATGTGGCGTAATGGAATAATGCGTGGAAATAAGAGCTTCAGACGTCCTCGGTTCAAGTCTCTTCATGTGACCATTCACTTTTTCAAACTTTCATTTTGAATAAAACAGATGAAAAATCTCAATTTAACAGATATATATTTAAATTGCATTCCAAGACTTGAATAACAGGACGAGCTCAGAGAAATACGTTACGCTGCCAATTTTAACACTAAAAGCTACGTAAAGGATGCAATTAACGAAATCAAGTGAACATGTAAGTCAATATGACCAGCTGTCGAGTTCAAGACGGTAATTACACAATACAACGTTTAAAATATTTTTCCGTAAGATGAAGAACGTTCTCTATTCTTTACTAATTTGGGGGTGCTGATTTTGAATTTGGCAATAGAATTTTTGTCGCACGTAAGTGTTTTGTGTTGTAACATCTTTTGCTTTTTCGTATTTAGATCAAAATTGCCTCTTCATATTGTCTTCATTTTATGAATATTTACACAATATAGATCATAACTAGTGATTCCGCCACACAACCCCCTGTGTCACACAACTCGAAAATCGACAGCTGATCGAAAATCGATAGGAACTATGCAAAACCCAATGTTAACCTTACACCCTCCAAACTGAAAATCCTGGCGGAATCCCTAATCATAACACAGGCTATCAAGCACAGAAATAACTTAGCCATAATAACCATAGTCAAGCACATGGTTTTAATTTGAATTCTATTTATGGCTTTTAGGCATCTAAGGCTCAGACCGGAGAAGCGGGGAGGATTCGGAAAGGTGTCGGCCGGAACCTATGTTAAAGGTATCATCTCAGCATTTGCCTGGTGTCCCTGAAGAAAAACCCTGGAAAACCTCAGTCAGGATGGTCAGCCTCTGAGATCGAACCCACGACCTCCCGAATTCTACGCCAATGTTCAACCACTGAGCTACGGCGGCTCGGTTGTTCTACCATAGAACTGAAATGAGATACTGTATGTCACATTTCAACCAAATAAATTTACTTTCCTAAAAGCCATTATGCGTACTGCCGTTTAAGCTAATTATACACGTTATGCATAAGTGCTGTGTACTTGTTAGATAAAATCAACATGATCGCATCGAAATGCCATCATTAAATTTGGCACATACATTCTACTCAGAAGCACCTTGAACATATATTTAAAAAATCGAGTTTCAGTTAAAAAAGTTTTCTTTTGAAAAATATAAATATTGGTCTAGTAAAGTAAACGTTTATCTAAAATTACAGGTCTTGAAAATCTGAAACGAATGGTGCAAGTTTGAGCTGTCGAGGACAAATAGCTTTTTTTAAAATATTGTTCTTTTAATGTTTCAAAACGCGTCATAAAATCAGTTGTTCTTTTTATTTTTAACAATTTATAAAGTTATTTATTAAAAAACCAAAAGTGACTAAAACATGAACTTTTGTATTTTTGATCATATTGATGAATGTAACACAATTACCAAATATCACATATTTGTTAAAAACCCAAGCCCTAAAATTATTTTTTTATTGACTGATTTGGTATTATATGACCCCTATATATATACCGTATATTTAAAACATGGGATCCTAAGTTTTGACGTAGAACCACGTTTTTCTGCTCATGAAGTATGATAGTGGTGGTACGGGTAACTTGGGAATTGACTGTCACGTATAAGTGCACCCTATGAAGAAACGTTTGAACTGGAAGCAGGTAAGTGATGATAAATTGAACTGGTCATTTCGAAACTGGTTTAAACTGAAACAGGCTCAGATTTTGCACTAGCCTTAAACTTGTGCAATCTGTATTTCAAGAAATGAAAGTTGATTTATTGTATTTGATAATAAATATCCTAATTATATTATCCAAGAAACTATTCAACAAATTATATTCTATTTAGTAATTATAAAATCAGCAAGTCAACCAAAATCCCTTCTTTGAAATTTATTATTTTTAAGCCACAAAACCCTAGTTAAATTTATTTTTCCACCTCGCGACCCTCACGTTGAAAAGACCTGGTTTAGACTGTATTATGGCGGGTTTCCATGGCGATGTGAGCTAAGACTTTAGTCCATTGCCTGCAAAAAATGTATTTATACGAGCATTACCATATTACCGTATAAAGATTCCAACAACGCTATTCTGGGATGGCTTTGTTTATGTTGCCTCAGGGCAAAGGTCGTGAAATAGAGTGAGTTAAAAAGATATTTTCTCGGTTCACGAGTGCCGCAGATCTATAAAGAGAATGTAATCCTATATTTCAACATGTGCATTTTCAAGACAACGAACTAGTTTCTTCAGAATTGACAACCAAGTGTCATATCTTCACCGAATGCCAATAGCTAATCGAACAGACAAAATTAACTTACAAGATTTTTGAAGAAGGAAGGTGGATGAAGGATCTTTATAAATATTGCAACAAGTAAATGAGTCATTCTTCAGTATGCGATAGAAGGAGAACAGAGATATTTGTCAAAATGGAAAACGTGATCTGATTATCAGAAGCAAGGACGGGGGAAAAACATGATTTTAAAAGACATTTCGATGATGCTAATCAGTTTCCTTATCTCAAGAGCACACCATTCCACCGTACAGAATAGTGAATGGCAGTCGCTGGAAAGGAGATGCAGAAATGCCTAAATAATAAAAAGTATTTGATGTGCATTGTTGAGGCAATGGACAAACGGCGATTCCAATTTCACCACAAATGACAAGGTGATATTTTTGCTTTGCTATTTTTAAATACTTTTTAATTCACAATGGTTCATCGTGTCTTTAGATCTTGTAATGTTATCTCATTTCATGACGTCATACAATGATGAAATATTGCACAGCGAATTAAGTCGAGTGATAATACAATATTTCATTGTTGCTTTCATATATTTCTGTATATTTATATATTTTCAAAGCATAGGGTCTATATTAATTTTAGTAAGAACTCCTTTATCCTAAAATAAATACTAGCCCACAACACTGTTACGTTTGACTGGTTGCAGAACGCTTTAGGATTTGAGTGACATACATCAGCTTGGGAAAAAGTATCTGAACACCAAAATAACTCGAAAAAAATTAAAACTTTATAAAACATGCTTTTCTTAAACAATTTGTACTAAAAATATGTTTATGCCCAGAGAATAATTTAAAAACTTTATAAAACATACTTTTCTTAATCAATTCCTTGTAAAATAGATGTTCCGAACCTCTTTTATTCGGTACCCCCCCTCCCACTTCGTAAACCCTACATACTTCATGCCCCCTCATTGGTTTGGAGACATACGTGCTTTTCGTGTCTCAGCCCTTTTCCGATTTTAGATGAAGCATTGAATAGTTATTTCTCAAATCTAACATAATAATAATAATAATAATAATAATAATGTTCTCAATTTATATACATTTCTAGCACGAGTTTTGTATACCAATTTACTTTTGTTTATCAGGTTTGTTCTTAATCATTCCTCCCCCTTTTTAATGAAGAGTTATGTTGTGTTTGTATTTAATTTAAGATCTCTTTCTACATTACATAATTTGTAACATATTTAAATACATTTACTATAAGAAACAACTTAATTTAGTACACATTCATGGCTCCTAGGATACTAAAAGGATACTAAAATGCACTTCATACACGAGTGCCAGGTTTTTTGAATGAAAAGGGTAGTTTCTATGCGTCTTTTTTGTCTTGGATATCTGCCCTTTCTAAAGTAAACGATTCAATTATTGTTTAAATAACATATAAAAGAAACATTTGCCTTTCTTTTGTGTTTTGGTACAGAAAATACATTTTGCGTTCAGGCGTATAAGAGCTTTTATAATGATAATTTCACATTTTTGGAGAAATTGAATCTCCTCGCCTTTTCCAACTTTAAATTTTTCACTTTCTTGATGTAGTTTAATGACAGATGTAGCAGTCGAGTAGATGTTTAGCAGTAACGTGATGTATGCACTTTCGATGCCTTGATGTTCAACTGATTTAAGTACTGCTGCCAAGAACACCGAATCGAAAGACTTTTCAAAATCTATCAATTCCAAACATTGAATAAAAAACAGTGAATAAAAAACAGTGCTGCTGTGAATAAAAAACAGTGGCCATCACAATGTGAGCTTCGGGTCTCCTCTCCCAATCCGGCTGGTCAGCGTGGGAGCAGTAGACCAACTCCTCCCTTCGAGGAGAGGCTTCTTCCACTAGTGGATTGAATATGACTGATGTATTATATATATATATATATATATATATATATATATATGTGTGTGTGTGTGTGTGTGTGTGTGTGTGTGTATCTGTGTGTCACGAGGGGCGTATGCGCGTTCCATTATATAAATATTTTTATACCCCCGAAACTAATGACATAAATTCATATTTTGAATCTTTTAAATTGTATTGTACTGTTTCTTTCATTATGATCTAAATTTCAATACACACACTTTTGGCAATAACTTTTACCAAAAGAATTATTAATTTATGTATAAAGCTTAGTTTATTCAACTTTATTATATTCAAAAGTTCTAAACCAAATATTTATTTCCAACGATATGATTTCAGAATTGTATGTGTGCATATATGCTGCACATTCTACTTGACAAACGAATACTAGCAGCTATTACTTCCAGAACTACTTACAACTTAAAAGCTATGAATAAAGATATTTCCATTCAGAAAAATTAAATGAATAATTTGAATGTTTTAAGAATAATAGTTATTAAAAATATTTCTTGTATCTATAAATCTCTATCATTATCATATTCAGCCGTTTTCTATTCACTGCTGGATGAAGGCCTCTCACCTCTCATTCCACATATCTCGGTCTGCTGCTATATTCATCCATGTAGCTCCTGAGAAACGCTTGGTTTCAACTACCCATCTTTCATTTGGACGTCGTCTCGGTCGTTTCTTCTCACTACGAATCCAATGTAGTACATTCGTCGTTCACCTTCCATCTGTTCGTCTAGCTATGTGACAGACCCATCTCCACTTCATTTTCTTCGCAGTTTTGATTACATCCTCCACATTTCTTTATGCGCGAATCCGTTCATATGTGTTCCTGTGACTGCTAGTTACTCCTAGCATGCGCCTCTCCATTGCTCTTTGTGTGACTCTCAATCTTTGAGTCGTCTGCGCATTTAATGTCCAAGTTTCAAAACCATACATTATCACAGGTAAGACATTGATTATATAAACTTTACGCTTGAGACACATTGGTAGTTTGCTTTCCAAAATAGAGTGTAGTCTTCCAAACGAACTCCGTGCCAATTTACATCATCTATTTATTTAATCCGTCAACTTGGCATTCGATGTTTTGAGCTGACATAGATAAACGTTCTCATCAACTATGCCTACTGTCTCTCCGTTAATCTTTATTTCCCTTTTTGCAGCATGTTGATTGTATATGACTTTTGTTTTACTTAAATTAATTTTAAGGCCTATTTCCGAACTCTCATTACTCAGTTCTTCCATTCTGGTTTGTAGTTCTTCTACACTTGAAACAAATAGGACTATATCATCAGCGAACCGTAGGTGATGAAGATATTCGTCATTAATGTAAATTCCAACTCCATCCCAGTTTAAATTTTAGTACACTCTCTCCAGGACCACACAAAACAGTTTTGGAGAAATTGAATCTCCTTGCCTTACCACTTTCCCAACTTTAAAATTATCACTTTCTTGATGTAGTCTAATCAGAGATGTGGCAGTCGAATAAATGTTTCGCAGTAGCTTGATGTACACATTTTCGATGCCTGGATGTTCAAGTGATTTAAGTATTGCCCACAAGGAGACCGAATCGAAAGGGTTTTCGAAATCTATGAATCTCAAACATAGTGGAAGTTCATATTCATTAGTCCTTTCCATAACTTCATTCAATGTTTGTATGTAGTCCATTGTGCTAAATCCACGACGAAATCCGGCTTGTTCCCTTCCCTTGTTAAAATCCAAGTCCCGTTCAATACGATTCAAAATAACTTTTGTGAATATTTTGTATAGAACTGACAGTAAACTAATTGCTCTGTAATTTTCGATGCTTTCTTTGTGCCGTTTCTTGTACAATAAAATGATAACGGCATTATTCCAACTTGAGGGTATTTCTCTCTCCCTCAGGCACATTGAAAATAATTTCGCAAGTTCCTCTTTCATGTTTTCACCTCCCCATTTAAACATTTCTGTTGTGAGTCCATCTTCTCCTGGCGATTTTCCGTTCTTCATCCCTCGAAGTACTTTCTCCACTTCTTCTTCCATTGCATCTGGGACATCTACATCATTTTCTTCTGAGTCTTCATTTCCTAGTTCTTCTTCGGAGTTCTAGAATTCTCTGTACAAGTTTTCAAATATTTTTATAATTTCTTCCCTATTTCGTGTTACGGTCCCATCTGGTCTCTTAACTACAATTATTTGTTTTTTTCTATCGTGAGCTGCTATTTGGTTTTCTGCAAGCTCTTGTTTTACTCGATTGTATTTCTTAAAATATGCTTCTTACATCCTCCTTATTCCTTACGGGTTTATTTAGTTCTATGTACTCAATCTTCTTTATGTAATTTTTCTCTTCTTT
>JAGDQP010001759.1:33422-45190 GCA_022664845.1 Lepisma saccharinum | reverse complement strand
TCTAACTCTTCCAAGGCGCTGAATTTGTTGCTTAGTTCTATCTCGAATGTCTGTCTGTGTTTTCCTATATTTTCCAGATCTAAAACTGATGGTTTTCCTCTGATAAGCTTCTTTCTCTCAAGTCTAGTACTAAGTTTGAGCTTACATCTCACTATTCTATGATCACTCGAGATTTTAAAACTGTTCAGAACAGACACGCCTTGCAGAAATTCCCTATTATTCAATAAATCGTAGGCAATTTAATTTCTAGCTCCATTTGGGCCTTTCCATGTCCACATCCTTTGGGGTTGTTTCTTGACAAATGTATTGGAAATGAACAGTCTGTTGGCTTCTGAGAATTCCACTAATTTCTCTTGTTTCTTTTGCCAAATCCAAAGTCCCCACTTTCGTGTCACCTCTACTTAGTTCAGTTCCTACTTTCGCATCGAACTCTCCCTTTAAAATTTTGTAATTCGATTTGCTACTATCTAAAATCTTCTGTATCTCCTCGCATAGGTCTTCAATTTCCTCCTCCAGATTGAAATGGTCCTTCAGACATCAATTAAGATATTCTGAAAGAAATATGTTTTTTTGAAATGTTTGCAGTACATTTTCTCTTTTATTTAATATATAAAGGATTTGAAAAGAAAGAAAAGTAACCAGATTTGGGCGGGAAAAAAAGGTGTAATTTTATTAGAGATAAAATCTCTGGAGTTAAAACATTTTCTGAGTTTCGCTTCGTTTTAGTTCCGAGACTTAGTGAAGAAGAGAAGTTTTTTTGGTGGGCTACTTTTGTGTGGTATATGGCTAAGGACGGTTATCTATAGCTACGGGCAGTTCTTTCTTAGGAAGTTGCTTCGCTTCGCTATGGGGGAGTGGAAAGTTCTGTCGTCTGACGTATCGCCTCTCGTGTCAAGTGTTACTCCCGAAAGAAAACAGTGGTTGAATACGTTAAATGGTGAAGAATTATTTTATTAATTTCTTCGTTTATAATTCGAACAAATTAAACGTAATTTTAATAATAGAGATATTTTAATATTAACGAAGTACTCTAAACAGTTTAATTTTTTTTTTGTTTCGTGAGAGTAACTTTGGTACTAGTTAAAGTAACATGTTAAGTAAGTACAGAGAAAAATAATTCAAACCAATATCAATCCTTAAGTAACAGAATTAAATAAGTAAATTTTCGTGAAAAGTAGATGTCATTAATTTTGTTCTTATTTAAATTAGAACAGAAACGTTTCACGACAGCGATTAATTCATGGTATTATCTGAATACTAATAAAGGTAAGGGTTTTTGGTGTAAGTATTCTTTCCATTTGTAATAGGAAAAGAGCCGTTAAATAATTGTCTGCAAGAGAATTTGAAACTAAAATTTCAGGATTAAAGGTCCATTAGTTGTGTATTAAATTTAGCTGTAGTTTAACGTTTTTAAGTCGTGTGGGGGCCACGGTGGCTCAGTTGGTAGAGCGCTCACCTCTGGTGCTAGGGGTCGTCGGATCGATCCCTGCTCATGCCATGTGGGCTTTGTGGTGGACAAACACCGTGTGCGTGGGTTTTCTCGGGGTGCTCCCGTTTCCTTCCACTTTCTTCATTCCACCAATTCATCCCATCATCACCCATACGGCCTGAGCCATAGTTGCCTAAAGGCCTTAAAATAAATTCAATTAAGTCGTGTGATTTCGGAATTGATTTAAATTAAAATTCAATGTGAGAAGTAAATTGGTTGTTAAAAGTCAAGTCGCTAAAGTAACCTATTTTTCCTGCGGAAGTAAAAATAAAGCAAGGGAATTATTTTCTTTAGAATTTGATAATTTGGAGAGTCAAGTAATCTGTTCTTGATTAAATCAATAATTATAATTTCGAAATCCGGAATTTAACTCAATACGAAATCAATTCTTATTATCTGTTGATTCGTTATAATAAGTGCTTAATTGCACAACTACTTGTTATCGATTAAATTGATTTCGATAAAATTCTAATTAACGAATCTTGATAAATCGATAGAGGTAGTTATCGTGTAACAATTATTGAAAGTTTTGGTTCTGGTATTCGGAGTCAACCCTAAGTAGAGGTGTTTACAAATGTAACTTCACGCTTGGATGATTTTGAGAGATCAGTGAAGCGAAAATTTTGAGAATCTTGGAAGCTGGTCGATCGTATCCGATTGTTGGAAGTAGTTTTCACATGAGAAGGAGGATTTTGTCTACGAAACAAGAAGGCTACAGCGGATGGATTTTGCTTTAATTCTATTTACTGTCTTTCATGATTCAAAAAGGTAAGCACAAGTTTTCTAAGTTCTTAGTGGTTTGAATGTCTGGAGTGTGAGTTCTTGTATTGTGATTCTAAACTTGGGAACTACAGTGCATCGCATTAGGGATGAGTATTTGTTTATTGATAATTTCAAATCTGATTAGTTGTAAATATTAAGCAATTTGATTAGACAAACCTTGAAGCATTGGCGGATTATAAACATTCAAATTTATTTCCGCAAGTGTTTCGATTGCCGAATAGAATCCAATTCATTAGGGAAATTGTATATTTTTGAAAAATAAATACATTAAACTCATTTGATTTTCTTTTGTGTTTAAGGATCATACTGCTCGAATTTTGTCTGTTCTGGAATTGTTCAGTCGATCTGAACGCGGACGCTTTCTAACCGAATTAAATAGGGGGCTACTTGCGCTTCATTCTGAGAAATTTAATTTTATTTCAGTTTGTAACTCTGAGTTATTTTGAATTTTCAGAATGATGGGTGAGTTCGGCTTACAAGATGTGATGTTGAAGCATACAATTGTATAACCTCCATACTGTATCTGTTGTTTATCTTTATTGTTACTCGTGTGATTCTATCAGAAATTCCTTCAATTTCTGTGATCCGTGACTTCAGCTCTTAACTAATTATAAATCCAACGACTGTTTGTTTGCCATTTCTCATCCTTTGAAGTAGAACGTGAGTCCTGATAGTAGTTCCAACTGTTCTTCATTCTTCCTGCACACTTCCGATAGTCCTATGATGTCCAACTTAATCCTTGTTAGTTAATTCATTCTGCAATTCTTCTAATTTGTCCTCTCCCGAAAGTGACTGACAATTGAGAGTCGCCACGTATAGGTCCGTTCGAATTGCCGTGTCGGTGTCCTGGCAGTCTACAATTCAAACCCGGGCATTTTGATCCTCTAAATTCCTGCAGGACTGACCGTTGTCGTTGTCAGCTGCATTCCGTCAACCGGACAATAAGGTCCTTTGAGGCTTTTCTCTCTTATGTACCATCGTGTGTAAAGAAAGGAAGGGTGCAGACATATGACTCACCACGCTGTCTGCTAATGCGGGTTGGTGAGCAGCCCATCCATGTTTGTTCGCCAATCAGTTGCCTGGGTACTAACATGCCCCACGGCGTGAACGTATGGATTGGACATTAGGCGTCCATCCCTTGGTTCCCTTAAGCCTTCGGAAGAGGAATTAAGGGGTCTCCTCTCAGTTAGTGCCAGAAGAATTTTGGGGCGACAGTCCCGGTTGGTCGGTCCTGTCCCGGTTTCCCGGCCATAAATCTGTATGTTTGGATATATTTTGTATCAGATAAAAGAGATATCTTCGCCTACTCCAATCGTATCTTCAAAACCGAAAGTTCTATGTCCATTACCAAGGGTATGATTCCACCATACATCCAATTACTGCTGGAGTACCCCAAGGATCCGTATTAGCACCGCTGCTCTTCAATCTATATACCTCCGACATCCCCACACATCTTCATACTAAATTAGCCACTTTCGCTGATGACCCAGCTATTTTCGCATCCTCACGTATCTCCATTACTCACACCTCTATGCACAACGTCACTTGGACTCAATTGAAACCTGGACCACAAAATGGAGGATGAAACTAAATGCTGACAAATCAACTGTAGTACATTTTCCCAAGCGATACACTATCATGCTACAACCTCTCACACTTTTTGGAATTCAACTACCATACAGCACTTCTGCACGATATCTTGGCGTCGATCTTGACCGCACATTACGCTTTCAACCACATCTGAAAACAGTAGCCAATAGAGCACTAACCCGGCTTCTAGCACTATCCGATCCTTCACAGTCGTGAACTCACGCTGCAAGCAAAATTGAATGTTTACGTCATGATGATTCGTTCCATCTTAATTTATGCCGCACCTGCATGGCAACATGTAGCCAAATCTCACCTGATACAACTTCAACGTGTACAAGATCGTGCAGCTCGAATGATTACTGGACATAGCAGAGACACAAGAATAATTCAACTACACGAAGATCTATCACTACCCCTACTTACAGAAGTCATCGACTCTAACTGTCGTTCATTCTGGCACCGCATGACCAACTCTCCTTGCACAACCTTACATACCATTGGAACCGCCCTACCTCTCAGACATACCCATCGCATGCCTCATCCCAGATAATTATATTTCTCATAACTCCGATTACCTGTCATAAACTCACGATTTAAACTCTTTTTATGGAAGGACTTTACACATCTAGCCTCACTGCAAACTAATAATATCTTAGCCTCGCTACGCAAATCTCTCCTTCCTCCCACCCTCGTCACCAAAATTCAACAAATCACTTCAAACCTCATGTTTAGAAATTATAATTTAACAAAATTCACTTTTTACAATGACAGCCTTAGGGATGCGACAGTTGCTCCCTAATCAATTCAGATTTTTAACATTCATCTCGCCAAAATTCAAAACATTTGGAAGGCATGAGCAAATATGCTTGCACTTCACATTCCAATCCCGTCATTTACTCTGACTGACTGACTGAGAGACCCAAGCACGCCCCCGAGATAGCGGTATATAAGGCGCTGTAATGCGATATAAATCACTTATTCTTGGACTCCGGGCCAAAACGTTAGCACATATGCAAGTAGATGGGCCAACTAATAAACGGTTACTTGTATTCCTTTTTGTTTCCGCCCATAAAATTTATTTTATCTTATCTTGTATTACTTTTGTTTTCTTCCTTGTTCTTCCTATTGCATACTTAATTCCTTACATACGCGGAAAACCTCAATCGGGCGACCCCACTACATACAAATATTCAAGGTTTTATTTTGTTTGGGTTGTCATTTGCAGCTAATCTAAATTTTTCCTTTTCAGTTTAAAATTCCAAACCCCACACCTTAGCCGGTGTAATTAAGTACAAGATGATTTGGGTGTACTCGGAGACGTTCCAACTTCCTTTGAGGGAATCCCTTGCACAATTTTGGAATATGCATTTTCGGATAGAGCAGGCTTAAAATCTTTGAGGGTACCTTGATCTCGCAGTTCTACTGTTCATCATATTGCAAATATCAAGCTCGAAAATCATTTTCCCATGGTTTCGGCAGTCTATAGTGCCAAAATGAAGCATGTGTTCACCTTGAAAGGTCTATGATTTTTTTATTTTGTGTGAGACATCTCGGGAGGTAGGGTTGTCGGGGTTAGTTTGCAACATCCTTCCATTAATGCGTACAAAAAATTAAGGGTGAGTACCTGAGATCGAACTAAGAAAAAGTTGATAAAACCGGGTGTTGAATATTCAGTACTTTCGGAGCTATAGGCTACCGAATGCATGGGAAAATGAACTTCAGAGCTGATTATTTCGAATATGAAAAATCAGAGAAAAACGGTTCAGAAAATATTAGAGGAAGTCACACCCAGACTATCCAAAAATGCATATTTGAAAATCATACAAAGGATTCCGCAGAGAAAAAGGGGAATTCCCAAAATTTCTACCAAGTAAAGTAGGGTCAAAAACTGCATAAATGAGACGACTTCTAGACAAATAACAATAAATCGTTTACCGCACGTATCTCATGTAGATCTTGTACGCGGAGGGATTTTTAAACATCGTGCAGGGTTACATAACTGTCAGAAGTATAAGTAACAATAATTCAATGAATTAGATTATTTGTCCCAAAAGAGAGAATGTGTCATTTCTCAGTGGAATAGCGGTGCTATGTGAATAACAGATGCAGCGTAAGGTAAAAGGTGACCCCGTTGGTCGGGTGGGCAGTGCGCGGGTCACGGTACTTCGATGAAGTGTCCCGGCTGGGACATTTAACCTTGTTAATATTTATAACGCTGCAGCTTATTGAACCGAAAATCGTCCACGTTATTATTGACTAAGATGCACTAACAATGAAAAATTGAGGGCTGAATGTATCAACAAAAATAACATGAAATTGAAAAGAACAAGGTATGTCCATTGTATTTCAAATCCAGTTGATACAAGGTACATCATATTCTGAAAGAATATCATCATCTGATTGTCTCTATATTTGTAAGGTTGAGCATGATACCTCTAAATGTTGAAATCGGGAAAGACTGAATTTCTATACTGATCCAACAGCAAGAGTTCAATTGCAGGTGGCTGTTCTACTTAACAGAAGGAAAATAATGTAATAATTGCTTGGTGCAGACTAGTAGTTACAATCGCAGACATGAAATAAGCACAAGAGAGACGGCTCGTTCTGCTCAGGACGAACATAAAGTTTTCAGAATGTTCACGTTTTCTCTGTCCCATAATGCGAACACCAAGACAATACATTGAGCAAATGCACTAACCGCTACATTTTCCATTCCAT
Source organism: Lepisma saccharinum (assembly GCA_022664845.1). NCBI lineage: Eukaryota > Metazoa > Arthropoda > Insecta > Zygentoma > Lepismatidae > Lepisma > Lepisma saccharinum. Next base: position 38,610 of record JAGDQP010001759.1, on the reverse strand, counting down.
TCCGCTGGAGAAAGCTCGCCGAGGGATATCATCGTTCAGACGTAACGATCTCAAGAATTCAGGTGCATGCAGCTAAGAGTAGAAACTAGTTGGAACGTTTCACTACATTTGTAACGATACTATTACTATTAGTAGTAAATAATAATAATGATAATTGTCTAAGGGGCTTTGAGAGGGGCACGTTCTCCTGATCTTATTCTTTTGTTTCCTCACTGCTGTATCGCAAAATTGCATTCTATTCTGTGTACCTTTGATCACTTTCTTTGCGCATGATCCACGTTTATTGTCCTGTCCTTTTTTGGGATTGTTGTTCTTTAGATCGTCACACTTTTCAATATGTCCGTGATATAAACAGTTCGTTAGCGGCGTGGTTTGTTACGTGGACAATTCGAAGTATGTGTCTTTATTCGGTAGAAATAGAAGCGTGATATAATTCTAAGTATCAGCAGTCGACTTTCACATTCAAGAGATTTCGTACATCTACTTAGACATGGATTATTCGAAATACTAATGTACCTGTTCGATTTCATGTATCGTTTCGAAACGCAATCACTATTGTGGGAATATCATCCTGTATTCTAGATATGATCATGTCTCTTCTTAATAAATAACAGTGTCTGCATGTCTTTATCGCATTCGGCTACGAATACCGGGTTAAATTATTCACCATACACAAAGATATAACAAATAATGGTAAAATTCGGTATTGATTTTGGTGTTATTATGAGCCTAAGATGTGTTATGGTATATTAGTGAATCAAAAGTTTTGTGATAATATTGTTATTGCTGTTTACTAATAAAATGGCATCAAAAGTAGTTCTTCAGAAATTCGATGCTAATAGCATGGTCGTTAACGTAAATTTAGAACATTTTGAGTCGTGTTGTGAAGCGTACAACGTGAAAACAAACAAACGGGTAGCTCTATTTTTGGCTAACGTTACTCATGTACTGTCACCACAGAGTTTGCAAGATCAATTATTTGATGCTATCCAGTCCTTACTACAGATACAAATGTAGTGTGGTAGTGGAGAGGTACCGTTTTCATACATTACGATAGAGTTCCAAACAGCTTGCCAACAATACAAAGAAACCTTTGAAATGTTGTTCTTATGCTGCAAATTAGGAAATCAAAAAGTTTTGTCTGTGGCACACTATGCTTGCAATACTCGTTGAGATTGGCAAGGAATGAGCCTACAGATTATAAATAAATTCAAATCCAAAATGTATGAAATTAATGCATTGTACTTGCCACAGGAGTGATGTCTTTGCGATCTTCTTTCTATCTTTTAACAATAAGCTGCTTTCCTGATAGTATCATAATTTTACAATATGTGTTCTATGTGGCCTCCATCAGAGCAAACGCAAGCGTGGGTACGGCGAGTTAGTGAACTTTGAATATAATGGAATATTTCAGGCATATATCGAATTATTTCGATCCGACGTGGCTCGTTATTGCATATCTCGTAGATCACGAACCTCCGTTGAATACACAAAGTTCTCAAATGTCCCCACAAATAAATATCCATTGGATTTAGGATCTGGTGGTGCCACCAAAGTGGACCACCAACTCCTATCCAACTTTCCTCGAATACGTCATTTAAACGCATTGGAACTTGTTCATAGAAATCAGATGGACCTCTATCGTGCATAAATTACATTTGACGTCTAGTTTCTAATTTTAACTGCACCTGAAGGCTTCACATCGTTATGTCTGATCGATGTTGTTCCTCGGCGAGCTTTCTCCTGTGGAATGACATGGAAAATGTAGGGGTTAGTGCATCTGTTCAATGTATTGTCTCGGTGTTCGCATTATGGGACAGAGAAAACGTGAACATTCTGAAAACTTTATGTTTGTCCTGAGCAGGACGAGCCGTCTCTCCTGTGCTTATTTCATGTCTGCGATCGTAACTACTAGTCTGCACCAAGCAATTATGACATTATTTTCCCTCTGTTAAGTAGTATAGCCACCTGCAATTGAACTCTTGCTCTTGGATCAGTATAGAAATTCAGTCTTTCCTGATTTCGATTTCAACATTTTGAGGTATCATACTCAACCTTACAAATATAGAGACATTCAGATGATGATATTCTTTCAGAATATGATGTACCTTGTATCAACTGGATTTGAAATAAACATGGACATACCTTGTTCTTTTCAATTTCATGTTATTTTTGTTGATACATTCAGCCCTCAATTTTTCATTTCTAGTGCACTTTAGTCAATAATAACGTGGACGATTTTCGGTTCAATAAGCTGCAGAGTTATAAATGTTCACAAGGTTAAATGTCCCAGTCGGGACACTTCATCGAAGAACCGTGACCCGCGCACTGCCCACCCGACCAACGGGGTCACCTTTTACCTTAGCTGCATCTGTTATTCACATAAGCACCACCATTCCACTGAGAAATTACACACGGCTTCTTTTGCGACAACTATTCATTGAATTATTGTTACTCATACTCCTGAAAGTTACGTAATCCCGCACGATTTTTAAAAACCGCTCCGCATACAAGATACATGAGATATCGACATGCAGTAAACGAATTATTATTTGTCTAGAAGTCGTCTCATTTATGCAATTTTTACGCTATTTTACTCGGAAGAAATTTTGGAAATTCTCCCTTTTTTGGGTATCCCTTGCGCCCTGCTTCTACGATTTTCAAATATTCATTTTTGGATAGTCTGAGTGTGACTTCCTTTAACATTTTCTGAACCGCCTACTCTCTGATTTTTCATATTCGAAATAATCAGCTCGGAAGTTCATTTTCCCACTCATTTGCCAGCCTATAGCTCCGAAAGTACTGAATATTCGGCACCCGTTTTTATCAACTTCTTCTTAGTTCGATCTCAGGTAGTCTCACCTAAGATCACCCTTACTTTTTTTGTACGCAATAATGAAACACCTTATATGTATATATATATATATATATATACAGGGTGTCAGTAAAGTCCGTTGTCACCCCGTGTATCTTTGAAACGACTGCGAATATGAGAAAACACAAAAACACGTCCTTCATTATTTTGAGGGGCTTGAATTTTGAGCTATAAAAGTTCCAACCCTATCTCCCCCCAAATAGTGGTACGGGGGTCAACTTGACAATTTCAAATAACGAAGGGGGTTGAGTATTATATCATTTGAAAGGTCTCGACAAAAGAAATATTTTGCCGAAAGTTTCAAGTCATTATGTTGACCCCATCAAAAGTGGAGGCGATCACATTTCGTGTCCATAAAGTCCGTTGCCACCCCTTCGTGTATCTTCAAAACGACTGGGAATATAAAAAGAAAGGCAAAAATACGTCCTTCTTTACTTTAAGGGGCTAACATTTTTAGCTAAAAAAGTTCCACTCCGTGTCCTCTAGGAGGAATATACGGAGGTCAGGGTCTACGTGTAAATGTCAAATGACAAAAGTGGTCGAGTGATACCTATTGTCAACGGGTTTGACACAAGAAATAATTTGGAAAAACCTTAAAATTTCAAGTTGTTCCATATTCCAAATGGCAGTAAGATGAAAGTTCTAAAACGAAACTTATATTCTGCACTCAGACGACAAGAGGTCTAAAAGTTACTCTTCACAGCGAAATCTGTTGTCACGATTCTTTTCGAAGTTCTAACGTACCCAAAAGTAAGCTGCTATGTTAGTCCCGTAGTTTTGTAATGCTAGGATCATTTCGAAACATTTTCTTTTTCTTTAATTTTCTTTATGAGAGTTTGCTGATGAATGTAAACTGTCAATGTTGTGCAGAGGTTCCAAATTGCTGACAATGAGTTTTCCAGCGTGTTCCTACGTACATATGCCTTAACCACTAAATAGTGTCTTTCAAGTTACATTTTGCTGATTAAAGTTACACGCGTTGAAGTTATTTATTTATAGGCTGAACATCTAGAAACTATTTAGTGGTTAAGGCATATGTACGTAGGGACATGCTGGAAAACTCATTGTCAGCAATTCGGAACCTCTTGACAATACAGACAATTTACATCCATCAGCAAACTATGATAAAGAAAATTAAAGAAAAAGAAAATGTTTCGAAATGTTCGTAGCATTACAAAACTATGGGAATAACATAGTAGCTTAGTTATGAGTATGTTAGAACCTCGAAAAGAATCATGGCAACAACAGTTAGATACAGATTTTGCTGTGAAGAGTAACTTGTAGATCTTGTAGTGTACATTTTATGGGAAGCATGAAAATGGCGAATGGTTTACTCTATTTATGATTAGTCTCTGGTTTGGAACAGTCATTTGGGTACTTACAGTAGTATTTAAATATCTGGTGTAGGGTTACTACTGGTTTGACGCTGATTGGCTGGATCCTTGATTCAGGATTGGTTCTTGGAAACGAGACGGAAAAGTAGGAGGGGTTTCGTTACTGAACGAAATCAACCTTCAGTTTGGAAAGAATAGTAGAGGAGGTGAGGACTATGTCACTCTAGTTCTTTAAATAGTGCTTTATTACCGAATAAGTTCTGGTATAATGGACGAATATGTTGGAGTTTCGGATAATGTAATCATTATTCTTGGTACTAATACAAATATCGAAGTGAAGTTCCAGTGATATTAATATTGTGTCACGTTGAACCTCGAATTGTGTGTGTAATTCGGAGAATGGAACAACTCCTAATTTGTAACGGGTTTATCTGAGGCTATTTTTGTAAACCCTGAACCTGAAGTTTGCTAAGTGTGAAAATTGAAGTCTGGGTGAAATAGCAGAGATATTAGTTATTCCGATTGTGCTTCGTGAAGTGTGAAAGAGAAATTGAATTGGAGTCAAAACCTAGAAAAGATTCGATGTTATGTAGGAAAGCTAAGGAAATTGCTTTTGTATCCTTCTTAATTTTCTGTAAGGAAGAGAAGGAAATAACTGTGAAACAGGTAACCTTTTCATTATTATTATTTAATTCTCAAGTTTATAGAAGTGAAGGTTATATCTCCTTGTGTTGGAATAGATGTACAGGGGAACTAGGGGTATGGAAAATCCCCCCCTTGAATTTGTATGCGAATTTACTTCTTGATTTCTCTATTCTTAATAATAGGAATTAATTTATTCCTTCCTGACATCAAAGCATTCAGATATGCTCAAAGAGTAAATATATATTTTTGTTATTTGTTCATTTCTTTTGAAACAAACAAAAAAACTATAAAAGCAATAAAGGTTTGGTAATATTAAACTTAAAGTATAGATTTT